>ML781836.1:445833-457473 GCA_009831015.1 Picea engelmannii
TATATATATATATATATATGAAATGACTTGCACGGTCTATCATTGGGAATGAGACCAACATGTTGATTAGATTGTAATTGAAAACGTATAGGATTAATAGTATTTTGATTAACTTTGTTCGACTTTAAAGTTTGCATTTGTATGAGGTACGTTAATGGAATAAATATTGTTCATTGGTTATTGGTTGAATGATGTAATTAGAAATTTGATTTTTTTAAGAAGATTTGTTATTAAATAATTTGTTAAAAAAAATAATGGATAAATGAAATATATGGTTTTCTAAAGATTATAAATGTTTGGTGTTTTAGATTTCTATAATGTTTGACAAATTTGTTTATTAATAAACTAAGTTTGAGAGGTAAACAAGGGGAGTGAGCAATTCATATCACATATTTGTTTCTTTTGTTTGTGTTTTTAATTTGATATCGGAGCTACGTAACTCCCTCACGGGAGGGCTCAACATATTTTCTAGAAGAAATTTGTAAGAGAAGGATCTTGTAGCAATAGCGGAGGAGTTCTGATTATCGTGTGACAATTTCTTGAGGTCTTTGCATGAGTTTAAAGAAGACGTGGAAAAAGAACCCATGTTCAAGAGTAGAAGTCACCATTGTAAGATCGTAACAGGGCTTCCAACACCTCAAGATTAGCATATGTTTTTTTCTTTCTCTCCCATTCTAGGGTTGTAATGAAGAACTTCTCATATTTTTTTAGAACATGGTAGCATAACTTAAAATCGTGTGGTTCTTGGTGAATGCAGTGCCCCAAGAACATGACCATTGGTTATGTTTACAGTCTGTTAAAATCTTGTGGTTCTTGGTGAATGTGATACCCCAAGAAAACGACCATTGGTTACGTCTACATTATGCTACAATGGGTTTTATGGTTTGAAGCAATGTTACAAACAAGAAATCAAGAGATATCTCAGAACGAATGGTTTTGTGATGGATCTCAATCTACCCGATTTTAGAAGTGGATAAAGATGTTGTTGAAGACTTTACCAAATAGACACTATAGAAAATTGACTCAATCTATTGTAATACTGATGATATGACTGATGTTTTCACCAAGCCTCTTGGAAAGGAAAATTTTAAAATATGTAAAAATCAATTAGGAGTTGTAGAGAATTCATTTCTCCATTAAGGGGGATATTAAAACTGGAGAGTAGAGTATGACACACAAATAATCAATTACAAAATATCTGAATGCTCTTTACAATACATTTGGACTCTATTATACAGAGTGCATAGGATGTTATAAGATCTAACTTATTCCAAATACAAAAGGATAAGTTGAGAGAATATTTCAACAACACACCAAATAAGGATCTAAGAAATCCAACTCTCAAATGACCTCCTAAGAATAAGATCACACAACTCACGTAGAGATTGACTTGACTTCTCAATATATTAGCAAGCATATTAGATAAGTAGGAATTATATATTCCAACACTCTCCCTTAATGACTACTTATTTAAATATCTATGTGGTCATATCTTCATCATTGTCATGCCTTCAATATTTCAAACTTTCTTCTACTTCAACTTGTACCTACATCTGATTATTAACGTCCATATACAAAACAATTGATCCATCGGAATACATGGATCATCAGCTGCTGTAACTGCCAGTTCTCTAGGAATGATTTTCAGCTACATGATTCATCAATGTTAAACTCTCCCTTATTGGTCCATCACATTCTGAGATAAATCCATCTCACATTCCCTCCCTTAATCGAAGATTCAAATTCTTTAACTCAACATTAAGCTTAGGCAAGGGTACACCTGTCACCCTCGTACATCCGTCACACCACAACACATATGGCTGAAAAATAGGAACAAGTCTTACAACAATCATGGGGAACTAACTTTCCTAGATAACAAGGAAATACAAATTGAACCAAAAAACTGTGTGGTGTCGGGTACAACCAATCATGCACCCCAACATTTCAATCAAGTACAAAAAACCACACAAATGATCATAACTCCAAATCCCATTTAAATCATTTCATTATTGACCAAGACACACATAACCACTTGATATGATTAAGGGAAACTACACACAACACAACTTGAATGAAAAAATATCAATAACAATACTTGTTAAATCACAACTCAATCTCACTTTTGTCACTCAGATTGGACGCTGTGTGAGTCGGACGGAATGGGCACATGCACCTCACTTAGCTACTTCTTTCACGGTGACAACAATGGCAAGGACTTACAACCATTAGTAGAACTCCTCTCCTGCAGGTACCAATGGCGGAAACAATGGCGGTCATTTTTCTTCTGCAGGTACCAACTAAAAAACAACAAAGGCGTCCTATTTCCAATACGTCGATGGTAGTACTCATGAATTTCAACTCCTCTCCAAGACACGGCAGTGAGACCTCTGCAATAAATGGAACATGAGCAATCCTCTCCTTCAACGACTTTCTCTTCCACGCAGGTTGCACGTTCCTTCTCCTTCAATGCGGGATGCACATATTTCTGGCAGTAATATCATAGGTACGACGACCCACTCCTTTACAATGCCAAAGTGCCCAAACAACATCCAACGATTCTACTCTTTCTTGGTGGCAGTAAACCAAAGAAATATGACAATGAACAAATTAAAAAATACCCACACACAGGGTGCTTCACGTATCTCCATACTCTGTCGGAAAAATTCGATCGACTCCAACAACAGTCATGGCTCCACGCAGGCTCATCTCCTTCACGGTTCTAGAGAACACAGAAATGTAAAGAGATTCTTCTTCTTAGTCATAGCTACAATGCCACGTCTTCTCATCTTCGGTACAACAATGACTCTTCTTACATGGTGGTAGCTTATACGTCTCAATAAGGATCTGTAGGTGGTCTTCGTGCAGCGCAAATGCAAACACAAATTAAAATCTGGAGATATAAAACACAACAGATTCTCACAATTCTAAGTGAGAAAGTATTCACAAAACAATCTACTCTACTTTCCACATAGTCCTAGGTACTCCGATGAGGGATTTATGCCTACTCGAGTTCCATATTAAAACTAAAGAGTAGAGTATGACATACAAATAATCAATTGCAAAATATTTGAATTCTCTTTATAATATATTTGGATTCTATTACACAGAGTGCATAGGTTGTTATCAGATCTAACTTATTCCAAATACAGAAGGATAGGTTGAGAAAATATCTCAACAACACATCAAACAAGGATCTCACAAATCCAACTCAAAAACAACATCCTAAGAATAAAAATCACATAATTTACGTAGAGATTGACTCTACTTCTCAATACATTAGCAAGTATATTAAATAAGTAGGAATTATATATTCCAACATGAGAGTGTTAATAAAAATAATGGATAAATGAAAATTTTGGTTTCTCAAAGGTTACAAAATGCTTGGTTTTTTAGATTTCTATAATGTTTGCCAAATTCATCTATTAATAAACTAAGCCCAAGAGATAAACAATGGGAGTGAGAAATCCATCTCACACATTTGTCTTTTTTTTTGAACTGGTGGAATCAACTGACTCGTGTTTGTATTGTGACACGGGGACCACTATAACCTCCAAGTGCATCACACACCCCAATCACAACAAATAGGCTAAGCAAGGTTTGAACCACCAATGTCACACATCGCCAACAAATCTACACATCTAAATGTATAGAAAAAATTATTATTAAAAAAAATAATATATATATATATATATATAATTTTAATAATGAAACTGGGTGTTGGTCAATTCCTAAAACGCTATGGGATGAAAGAGTGTGTCACCTTTGTGACACTAAAAAAGTTGAAGATGAAAAACACTTTATCTTAGATTGTAATCACTTACCCTCTTAAGGTCTGATAGACCAATTAGGTCTTAGTGGACGTTAATCATCATCATCATTAGTGACAAAGAATATTAATCTTTTCACTCAAAATTAATTTACATAAGTAATATATAATAATAATAATAATAATTTATTTTTAAGAGCACAACCAAACTACACTAAATTTATGTAAGAAACCCCTTGTATATGAGACAAAAATATTTCACTTACAAATTTTAAAATATAAATAAAACAAATTAAAGATTCAATAATATTAACTATAACAAATTAAATTAATTACTTAAATTTATATATACTTAAATTTATATATACTTATTTTTTTATTAAATTAATTTAATAAATTAAAAAAAAAATCAATTTTATGTAAACTTTGAATTATTGAAATTTAGTTTTAATTATCTTGGAGTATTTTGTGAATAAATTCGCTGAAGTCTTTCTGGTCATGTCATTGGATTTTAAATGAAATTGGGTGACTAGTGAAGTCTAATATTATTAGATGATTTATTTGACATCGATATTAGTATTGGTGAATTATTGAAGTTTAATATTACAATATTAGATCATTTATTTGATGATATATTGAAATTTAATATCATAATGTTAATAATGATAACAATGACATGGATATTGGTAATTGATTAATAATTAAAATCCAATATCATTAAATCATTTGACCTGGATATTGACCGTTGTTGAAAGGCTTTTATTTCATGAATATCAATGTTTAAGATAATTAGAACATTTATTTGACATGAGCTTTATTGTTTTTTACGGGATTTTATTGACATGGGCAGGGGAGTTGGCTTAGTGAAAGGACTTTGGTAGTTAGTTTAAGTCCTTTATTGACATGGGCGAGGGAGTTAGTGAAAGGACTTTGGTACTTAGTTTAAGAACTTTATTGTTTTTGACGGGAGTGTTGAATTTAAGTCCACTCAAGCAGTATTTTTTTGACATGGACAATGGAAAGGGCGGTCAGTGAAAGCACTTTATCGCTTTTGACGGGAGGGTTGCACTTGACTTAAGTCAAGTCAAGGTTCCAAACCCCACCATATCGTGAACCTATACCACACGTAAGATTCTTCGTTTACATTATTATTCGTACCTTTGAAATTAGGCTCAAATTTGGTAATGACTTCTCAATGAGGCCCGGCTATAAACCTGCAATGGTCGTGCTCATTTTATGTGTGAAGTCGGCATTAGTGGCCACTATCTTGGATTTTAAGTTGTTTTAAAATGTCATCTCCTCGTATCATTGCTAGAGAAGTCGAGTGAGATGAAATTGTCATTTTGAGATTTTTGAATATATATTCACATATATTATGTGTGAGACTTGTTTTTTCTTGTGTTTGTGTTTGTATTGGAGAAAATTATATCATGGGCGAATCTATTGTCATCTTTGCATTTGTTGGTGTCTGCATTTGTTGGTGTGGGCATAGACAAAGTAATCAACCAGATTCTCCACTAGATAGGGAATGGAATCCCCACTTCTCAATGTTACAATAAGGTTTCAGTCATCAATATATGGCTTAAAAAGTTGGATTTGCTTTTTCGACAAGCATTAGAAATGGTGCAACAGTGCACAATTGCACCAAAGATTAATGTTATTTTCCGATATCAATCAAGTAGAAAGATCACTCATCTTATTTCAAATAGTAAAGAACATCCAAAATTGTCTCCTTTGGATGCGTGGGCCAAAATTCTAGAGCTCTTGGAGGAACTCAAGCAGGAAATTGGGCAGACTATGAAGGAAAGCATCGAAGCCATGCCTTCTTCAAGCAGTTCTTCTGCAACCATCTCCCAATATCTTGCTTCAACGAGATTCTTTATACATGAACCCCTTATAGTCTGACAAGAGAGAGCTTTTGCAACACTTGAGAAGCTAGTGACCGATTCAGAGTTCTCATGCATTAGCGTGGTTGGCAAGGGTGCATTCGGAAAGACTATACTTCTCAAGAGAATCTTCAACAGTAAAAGGGTGTGGAATGTCTTTCGCGAAGGATTATTGCTTTGGCTTACTGTTTCTCAGTTTTCGTCTTTTAGAAGTCTTGGGAAAGATAACCATCCAAGAAAATGTACATGATCTAGATTATAATATGAACCCAGAAGTTGTAAAAATCTGGATGAATCAGAGTATGCAGGGAAACATATTTTCCTTGTTCTTAAATGATATATGGGGAGAGGGTGCAAAATTGTTGGAAGAATTAGGTGTACCTTTGCTAACCGACCACTCAAACTCCAAAGTTACTGTGAGCTCGAGGGATCACAGAGGATTGTTAGAGATGAGGGTTAATGCAGAAAGGTCCACAATAAAAATGGAGGAATTGATGGAAGTTGAGAGTTGGTCGTTGTTCGCTCATCATGCTTTTCCATATGATAATAGAAATCTGCTAGCGAGCATTGAGGAGAGAACAACCAGGGTTGTGTGTGCTAAGTATGGAGGGATTCCCCTTGTAATCAAAGCAGTTGCCAGGTCAATGGAAAGGGTTATTATCCCACATTCATAAGAGAAAGTAGATTTGGAGAGCTCTTGGAAAGTTTTCTAGGGTTTTTGGAAACCCTTATCTTGATTTTCTGATTTCAGTGTTGAAATCATACAACCTAGTCGAATTCAGAGTGGCATCAGAAAGATCTCGACATTGTGCTTTAGTGCGAGAGAAAGAATCAATATTTAGTGATTTGTTGAGCTTATTTGAGGAAATTTCTATGGTGTTTGTAGGTGCTTCAATGAGAATCGATTTATCTTGCATTTGGGTTGTTTATTTGGTGTGAGGCGCCATTATCTCCAGATTGGGCACATTTCTAGTGGAAGAAACCAGGTCTAGTTGCAGTGTTTTGTATTGGGGGCGGGATTTCGTTATATGAAAGGCATTTTTTAAGCTTGAACACTGAATCCTAAGTTTCTTCTCCTCTGGAACGATTTCTTCTGCAATCTGGGTGAGTTTCCCTTAGATCTTGGTGCTCTCTTCATTCTTTTGTTGAGGGAATTCAAGCTATGCTACAGGGTTAATATCTACTGCCAAAGGGGACAAGTATGTTGTTGGGAAAGGGGTGAATTCCTTCCCTTTCTATTCATTTTTGTTGGAGTTGTGAAAATAGTGTATGTCTGGGCACACTTTGTCTTGTTCCCATAAGGAAGATCACTACCATTTCTACTTATAGTTCAGCTGAGACCAAAGATTAGTGTATTTTCTTTAATCTTCTCTTATTGGTCAAGAAAAATCTCTCCATTTGCTAAGTAAGGGACAATCCATTGTTGTTGTTATATGCACTGATATTATTCAAGTCAAAAGTTGATTGTGGGGGAAAGTCAAGCTACAGGAAAGATTCATCTCTGATATATAACTTTCAATTATATTATTATATGGATGTGAGCTACACCAAAGGGGTACCAAATCTTCCATATTCAGGACTACCATTATCATCTCTTGCTTCTATTATTTATGTATACCTCTTATAATTCACCATTGTGGACATAACTACTCCAAAACAGGCCCAGGTTCACTCTTTTCAATTGTTGTTTTATTTACTCAAAGTCTAGTAGAATTCTGTTGTAATTACAGTGTGGGAAAATCTATCCAACTTCTGAAATTGCTATGTTAGTTCCAGACTTAATAAAATACTCAATCCCTATATCTATTTCTTGTGCCACTTCTTGTAAAGTTTCATATTGCAAAAAGACTTCAAATTTTACTTTTACAACATTAGAAGATAATGAGCTTGACATAATAGTGCACAATCAGACTTGGATCAAATTCAGAAATATGAGGGTATAACAAGCTATCTCTCTGGTTGGTACCTTATAAACTTCCCTTGAAGGTGATATCTCATATGTAAAATTTACTCAGGTTGAAGACATACTAAGTCTGAATAGGAAATCTAAGATATTCTCCGGGAGAGTATATTACAATGGTATCAGAGAATGTTCCTCCCTTAGCCGTGGGGATTTGGAAGTTAAAATAATTGGGGAGTGAAGGAATAGGGAGGATAGGCAGAATGTCACCCACAAAAGGAAGAGATACAAGAGTCGAGAATCTCCATTGCACAGGGAAGAACTAGTTCAGGAATTAGAAGCTCAACCTAAGGTAAATAAGGTAGATAAGGGTGAAGACATCATGAGCAACAAAGATGAACATGATTTCAACAGTCTTCTCAGCGCATTGAATGATTTGGTCAGGGGTCAGAAAGAAATGATGGATTTGATGGGGCAAATGGAAATTAACACCATGGGGAGTCAAGAAAAGAAAAATGATAACAGTGAAAGGGATTCTAATAATGGAGAAGGAATCCATTCTCGCACCACCATGCAAAGAAACCCCCATTTGTACACCAGGACACCCAAGCCTACCATGCCTCTGGAGCTTATTTGGAGGAGTATCGAAGATTGATCAGAATATACCCTCTGGAGCTTATTTGGAGGAGTATCGAAGATTGGGAGATGATTTTCAGGTTGCCATGTTCTTTCATGATTTTTGGCACTTAAAAAGAAAGAATAAGCCTAGGGGGGCCAAGGGGACAATGTCCCAAAACATGGAGTTACAATGCACATTGGAAAAAGTGACCATTTCAAACTTTGATGGGTCATCAAACTGCACTGTTAGAGCATGGGCGTAGAAGTTGGACACTTATTTCCATCTCAACAAAATAGCTGAAGATTATGCTATTCAACTTTCCACCCTGCATTTGGACGGAGAAGCCCATGAGTGGTGGTACCATGGGTTAGTGACATTGGGTCATTCAAGCATCACTTCATACCTTTATTTCACACATAGGATGATTGAAAGGTTTGACAAGAAATACCCAGAGATCCATTTTTGAGAGTTGGCTCAAATCAAGCAGATAGGTATCCCAGAGGCATTTATCTCTAAGTTCTAGAGATCAGCAATGATGGTGACAGACATATCTGAGGAACGCTCAATGATGTTGTTGGTTGAGGGGATAATAGAGCCATTACGTAGATGGGTGAGGGACTAGAAACCCACCAATTTGTAGGATGCAATCAGTCGCACTAGGGACATGCAGGGTGTTGTTCCTAAGAAACATTTTCCTTTGAAACCCACCATCCCACAAAAGAGAAAGGAAACCAAACCATTTTAAATGGATTGGGTTTGGAAGCCCAAGCTAGATGAAGAAATAAGAAAGGAGCTAAGGAGGAAGAAATTGTGCTTTAGATGTCAAAAGTCAAGGGTACCGGGGCTCAAGTGTGCTGGGAAAGACAAGTCTTGAAAGGCTCATTATATTGAGGTCTATTTCGATAGTGATACTGATGACGAGGAATAGAATCATGAGAAAGAATAGGGACACCAGACATCAGGTGAGGAGACATTACAGACTGGGGCTAAGGGCCCTGTTATGGAATCCATGTCAGGACTTCCTAGGTACCACACTTTTAGAGTCTGAGGAGTCTTGCAGGGGCACAAGGTTACAATGTTGATTCATAGTGGGGCATCCCACAACTTTATAGATGAAACTTTGGGGGACATGCTAGAGATTCCCACGAAGGAGTTTTAGGGATTCATCATGATCATAACCAGAGGCTATAAGATGGAGTGCACTAGATGGATCCCCAAGTTGAAAATAACCATGGGGAATTATGTGTTGACAGATGATTTCTTTGTGGTGGATGTGCCAGACACTAATGTGGTTCTTGGAGCTTAGTGGTTATACTCCATTGAGAAATAAATTGTTATCACTTGGTAATTTATTTGGGTTGTGTCAAAGGAACCCCAAGGTAACTTCAAACCAACTTTAGGTTGGACTCTGACCCTTCCAGCCATAGCGGGATCTCTCTTGGATTTTCTAACTGATGATAATCTCAAATAAGGTTCAATAGATGAAAACAAAGGTCATATCTATGGGTTTTGATAGTATTTTAAGCTTTTACTGTGGTTGAACAGGGTGAAGGATAAACTATTGGGAAATGGAGTCTTCTAAGAATATATCAAAATAACCATCCACTGGTAAATGAACCAATCAAGACAAAGGAAATATGGTTAGAATCCCTTCAGTCACTTAATTCTATTAGGATGATAGCATAATTAAGGATAAACAGTTCACTATAGTAGAACACCTAACAAGGGTGAATTCTAAAATAGCTTTAGATGAAATGGTGAAATATTCAATCACATGAAACAGAACATCAACAACAGATGAATTCTGAAACATATAACTTGATTGAATATTAAGAAGACATACACATTAATATGGTAACTGAGATGAAGAAACACATTCACATGAGATAATCACAGACTGAAAACATACTAACACATGAATCTCTACAAGAAAGAGTTCTGAGCTTCTTGGATTAATCACTTTGCAAATAAAATTTTAGAAGATTTACAATATGCACCAGGTCTTTCTCTCCCTCTCAAACCAAACCCTTTGGACCTCTCTCCTCATTCAATATATAGAAAAATATCATATTCTAGCCTAAGGGGGTAAAAATCCATTTTTTTTCCAAAGATAGAGAGTTGTTACAATGCTTTAGGGATAAGATATTTGTGAAATTTGTCCATATTCTATTATCTAGGATATGGTATTTGACTCACTTAAAATGGGCTAACTGAAGAGAAAATCATGGGATTTGAGAGAAGAATATTCGAACTTAAATATTCAAATCAATTTTGGGTCAACATTGTTGAGTTGGAGGTCCATCAAGTCGAATTTTAAAAAATTCTAGAGTTTTGTCAGCAAATATGGCTTGGCAAAATTATGGACAATAGGCTTGAAAGATCATTTCATATATTCCAAATCATGAGACTTGTGTAAGAAGTGAGAGAGTTTTTTGTTATTAGGTTTGTTCTTGACAAAAACCTCTTTTGTTTTTCAAAAATTCTTCTCCATCTTCTTGAAATTGGGGCCCAAAGATGATGACTAAAACAAGAAAACATTAAATTATTAAATCTGGAAAAATGGGCTGTAAAGATTCACTCAAAACTACCAAAATATGACACCTTTTTAAAATATGAGAGGTTTTTTTTATTGGGTCCATTTTTGACAGAACCTCTCTGGGTGTTTCAAAAATCTTCTCTAGTTGGTCAGAAAGCGATCTTGAAGATGACGAAGATTTTGAAATGAGTGAATGATGGTAAATTTAGTATTCATTATGATGATAAGTGGCCTTGTAACCTATGCAACCTCTTTCAAAACATCATTACCATCACAAATATTCAAAACCTTAATGTGCCTCAATATTGCAAAAATGAAGCTACATGTATTGACTGATAACCTGATCAAGTTGATACAATGATGATGTCTGATACATAATATTCTAATTGATTTGACCTCCAATTCAAAAAAGGACAAGATGAAACCCACTTTGCTACTAAAAAATAATACTAGGACAATTGCACAGCGAAACCCCCTTTTTGCATTTTGTCCATTCTTTTTTACTTTGGATGGTAGATGAATATGGTTGATGGTGATAATAGCTTCATGACGATGATAGGGTTCCCTAGAACCCCTTCACCCTCCTTCAAAAAATCAATTGCCTCTCAAAACTTAAAAACCCTAATATATGTGAAACTGCAATGAATGAGTCCAAATTACCTTTGGCTGATAAAATGCTTATATTGATGCATTCACAGTATCTATCTCATTATCACTCAATTGACTGAGATTCTCACTCAAAACTTGACAAGGAAAATTCATTTTGTTGCTTGAAAATAGGATTGTTACAGTTGCACAGTGTGCCCACTGTGCAATTGTAAATTTTGCATTTACAGTTCTTATCTCAAAACAAAAACACTCCAGCATGTGTATGAGTAGAAATATGATATCATCACCTGTAATAGTCCATCCTTTGATCAAAAACACTATGCG
>ML781836.1:467866-480014 GCA_009831015.1 Picea engelmannii
TTGCTTCAGCCAACAAATCAAGTTTTCCCAAATAACAAATTTTCATGTGAAAATTTACATGTGCTAACATACACTACTGATCAGAGGACTATGGAAATGGGGTTCATGGGACCAGATGGAAAAAATGTGTTTTTACATGCTATGAACCAGTATCCACCCAATATCGTGTTGTCTCACAGTATGGAGGAAGTGATGTGACATGGAGACATAGAGTGGGAAGTGCTACATTTCTAACATGGAGCCACTAGATCATCCTTGACAATATCCAGACGATATTCAGGTATTTATTCACAAACATTAGAAGGTTTTTGATGACATTCCTCCAGGAGTACCCCCAGATAGAGAATTTGAACATATTATAGAATTAGAGGAAGGGGTTCAAGCTATCATAACCAATCCTTACCGCCACCCCAAGATGTACAAAGACAATATAGAAAAAAACATCAAGGATTTGTTAAATATTGGTCACATTTGGCCTAGTTATAGCCCTTTTTCCTCTTCAGTGGTATTGGTTAAGAAAAATGATGTTTCCATGAGGATGTGCATTGACTATCGATCACTTAATAAGAAAACCATAAAGAACATGTATCCAATTTCAAGGATCAATGAACTGATGGGTGATTTGAGGGGAGAAAAATATTTCACGAAGATTGATCTTCGTTCAGAGTACCGCCAGATTCAAGTTCAAGAGAAAAACATTAAGAAGATTGCCTTCTGACACCATTATGGTAATTATAAGTTCATGGTTATGTCATTTGGGCTAACCAACACCCCTGCTACATTCCAGTCTTGCATGAACCATGTGTTCAATAAGCAGTTGAGGAAATTTTTGTTGGTCTTCTTTGATGATATTCTCATTTATAGCAGGACTTGGAAGGATCATCTCAGGCATTTTCATGAGGTATTGGTGATTTTGGAGGAGTAGTAGCTCTACATGAAGGAGTCCAAATGTGAGTTTTCCATGACTTAGATTCTTTACTTGGAGCATGTGATTGGGGAAAATGGTTTCCAGTTCCACCAAGAGAAAATCAAGGAAATTATAGAGTGGCCCACCCCTAGAAATTTGACAGAACTAAAAATCATCCTAGGGCTCTACACTTATTACAATAAATTTGTTAATGGATTCTCACAGTTGATGGAACCTCTTATAGATCTCACTAAGAAATGATCTTTCAGTTGGATAGATGAGGCATAGATGAAATTTGAGAAAATGAAACAGGTAATGAGTTCATGCTCTGTGCTAGCCTTACCATATTTCACTCAGCCATTTGTTCTTGAGTGTGATGCTTCAGAGATAGGGATAGGAGTTGTGCTGATGCAAAATAATCATCCCATTGCTTTTGAGAGCCACAAACTTAGGGAGTATGAGTGAAATTATTCAATATATGACAAGGAGGCGTTGGCCATTATGCATGCATTAGCCAAATTCAAACAGTACTTGGTGGGGAACAGGTGCAAAGTGAAGACATATCATAATAGCCTGAGGTTCCTCATGGAGCATAAATAATTGAGTGAGAGGCAACATAAGTGGATCAGTAAAATTCAAGCATATGAGTTTTAGATTGAATACGTGAAGGGAAAGAAAAATGTGGTGGTCGAAGCCCTTTCTAGAGTACCATCCACTCTCTCCCTCATGGATATTTCAGTTGATTGGAAAGATCTCCTCTTCGTAGAATTCTCCAAGGATAGATTTGCTTGTGATATCCTAGATAGTCGGATCCAAGATGATCGTTACCGAGTTATGGATGACATCATTTATTACAAAGATATGATCTATTTAGTACCAGAATCTCACACGAAGGAAAAAATCATGCAGGAAACTCACAATTCACCTTTGGTGGGACACCATGGGTACTTGAAAACCTACAGGAAGATTAGGGAAATATTTACATGGAAAGGCCTCAATATGGATGTGTTAAGATTCGTGAGGGAATGCAAAGTATTCCAATAGAACAAAGTGGAGCATACTCAACCAACCAGATTACTTTAGCCACTTCCCATCCCCCAAAAAAAATGGGAAGGCATCTCTATGGACTTCATCACAAGGTTTCCCCAGGCGTAGGGAAAATATTGTATTCATGTAGTGGTCGATAGGCTCACGAAGTTTGCACATTTTTTTCCATACCCTCCAAATATTTCGCAACATAGGTAGCATAGTTTTTCTTCAGAGATGTATTCTGATTGCATGGGTTGCCAAAACTATTGTCAGGGACAGAGATAGTAGGTTCATGGGAGGATTTTGGCAGGATATTTTCAGGTTAGTTGGGACAGAACCGACACCTATCACGATCTACCATCCTCAGACGGATGAGCAGACTGATATTGTGAATAAATGGCTTGAATTCTATCTGAGGAATTATGTGTCAGACCAACAGAAAGACTGGATAAAGTGTCTACACTTGGGCGAGCACTGATACAATAAAACCTATCACATGTCAATTAGGATGACACCCTTTTGAGATTTGTATGGATATGATGCACCTACATTTGTGGATCGAGTGTTTGGAGATAGAAAAGCACCTAAAGACAAAGACTGGGTTTAGGAGAGTCAGGATATTCTACGAAGCCTCAAGAAAAAATTGTAGATGGATTAGAATCAACAAAAGGTCTATGTAGATAGGCATCGGGTGGAAATTAGCTTTGAGGTTAAGGACTTGGTGTACCTACGTCTGTATCCCTATAATAAGTTGTCACTTAAGATGAAGGGGGCATAAAATTGAAACCCAGATTATATGGACCCTACAGGATTTTGAGGCGCATAGGAGAGGTGGCATATGAGCTAGAGATTCCAGAGGGATGCAAAATACATAATGTCTTCCATGTTTAATGTCTCAAGAAGGGATTAGGACATCATATCACTACCTCTACTGATTTACCACCATTGGATGAAGAGGGGCAGTTGATTTTGGTTCGTGAGGATATTTTGGAGATCAGGGAGCAAAAGATAAGGAACTGAACTGTGAGGGAGTACCTTGTCAAATGGAAGGATTTTCCTATCAAGGATGCTACATGGGAAGGAGAGAAGGTACTCCAACATCCGAGATCAAAATTTCTTGAGGTAAAGAAATCTTGGGCGGGGAGGATTGTAATGTCCCCATATGCCTAATCTCTCTAAGAGAAAATTCTGCTAGCCTAATTGAGTTCCTGTGGGCTAGGGAAGAAAATAATCAACGGAACATGAAGAACGAAAAAAAATTCAAGTGGGGTTATTATCCCACATTCATAAGAGAAGGAAATCAAATCTCAAGTTAGAAGTATAAAAAAAAGGGGATAGGAGGAGTCTACCATCCATTCTTACACTGCTTATTGAGAAAATAGATTTGGAGAGCTCTTGGAGAGTTTTGTAGGGTTTTTGGAAACTCTCATCTTGATTTTCTGATTTCGGTGTTAAAATCATAAACTATAGTCAGATTCAGAGTGGGATCATACAAATCTCGGCATTGTTCAATATCTAGTGATTTTTTGAGCTTATTTGAGGAAATTTCTATGGTGTTTGCAGGTGCAGATTGGGCGCATTACTAGTGGAAGAAACTAGGTCACAGTTCGAGCGGCAGTATTTTGTATTGGGGGAGATTTGTCGTTATATGAAAGGCATTTCTAAAGGTTGAACATTGAATCCTAAGTTTCTTCTCCTATGGAATGATTTCTTCTGCAATCTGGGTGAGTTTCCCTTAGATATTGGCGCTCTCTTCATTCTTTTGTTGAGGGAATTTGAGCTATGCTATAGGGTTAATATCTACTTCCAAGGGGACGAGTATGCTATTGGGAAAGGGGTGCATTCCATCCCTTTCTATTCATTTTTGTTGGAGCTATGAAAATAGTGTATATCTGGGCACACTTTCTCTTGTTCCCATAAGGAAGATCGTTTCCATTTCTACTTATAGTTAAGTTGAGACCAAATATTAGTGTATGCTCTTTAATCTTCTTTTATTGGTCAAGAAAAATCACTCCATCTGCTAAGGGACAATCCATCGTTATTGTTAAATGCAATGATATTATTTAAGTCGGAAGTTGATTGTATTATTATCTCTTGCTCTTTATCTCTGATACATAACTTGAAATTATATTATTATCTGGATGAGAGCTACACCAAAGGGGTACCAAATCTTCCATATTTAGGACTTGAATTACTATCTCTTGCTACTATTATTTATGTATGCCTCTTAGAATTCACCATTGTGGATAGAACTACTCCAGAACATCCCCATGTTCACTCTTTTCAATTGATGTTTTATTTACTCAACATCTAGTAGAAGTATGATGTAATTATAGTGTGGGAAAATCTATGCAACTTCTGAAATTGCTATGTTGGTTCCAAACTTAATAAAATACTCACTCCCTATATCTATTTCTTGTGCCACTTCTTGTAAAGTTTCATATTGCAAAAATACTTCAAATTTTACATTTACAAAATTAGAAGATAATGAGCTTGACATAACAGTGCACAATCAGACTTGGATCAAATTTAGAAATATGAGGGTATAACAAGATATCTCTCCCATTGGTATCTTATAAATTTCCCTTGAAGGTTATATCTTAGATGTAAAATTTACTCAAGTTGAAGACATACTAAGTCTGAATAGGAAATCCGACATATTCTTTGGTAGAGTATATTATAGAAGCTCTGTATGATCCACTAACGTGGAGTTACAATGCCCTAGGAAGGTACGATGTTAATCTGTAATTGTGTTTTTTATACTTATCTACCTGTCTAGAAGACCAGATCATCTGGTTCACACATCCAATTAGGTTGTGTATAGGAGAAGGGCTACTTGCAAGAAAGAATTCTCAAGATGAGCATAGCAATGACCCATTTGAATTCGAAAGAATTTACATCAACTTTTTAGCGGATCGTTGCTTGATCGAATCAATATTGAGAGACGTGGATGGGTCCATCATGTATTTCATGGTGGATGACATCCTGCGTGTTTTGGCAATACAAATCACTGAGCAAGAAGAAAATTTCACAGCGTTGACTGAAAATGAATGTCCAGGGGCCTCTCGGTTTTTCTTGATCTGCAAATCCAAATCTCAAAGAGATTCCAAGAAAAGCGATTAGGAGTATGGTCTCCCTTAATATTTTTATTTTGAATGGGACGTCCCTCTAGTCATTGTCAGAGAGTGTGGGGTGTTTTAAATAGTTGGTATACCTAGGGTTGGTAGGGGTGCCCAATGCTGGGATGCTTGTGTCACTTATAGATCTGGTAAGCCTGGAAGTCCTTAGAAGAATTACTATTAATGGAGGAAGGTGCAATGCCCTCACTTCAAATATTCACCATATTGTTATGTGAAGAATTAAGGATGTTTCTAGAAAGTTGTTTGGATATCAAAATAATTCAAAAAATAAAGATTATGGGGTTGTTCAAAAAACAAGAATTTTGAAAAAATCAAAAGAGCAAACAAAACAATAGAAGTAGTAACAAAGATTATAATAGAGGTCATAAATATTTTAGAAAGATGGATTCGAGTGGAAAATATAAGATAACATTACTTTTATAGTGAATTTTGGTGTATTTAGTTTTTTTTTTTTTACAAGAAATTGGGGAGAGGACCGGGTACACCTAAACTTTAAGGTTATATAATTTTTATATGGAGTCAATTTAGACTTCCAATTTTTCACCACATGCATTAGCATGTTTCTTACCTCCATATTTCCTCTCGATGTATGCAAGATACCAGATATATAAAATATGCAGAACATAAATAAAATGCTAGAAATGGCAGAATAACAGTAAAATATCCAGCATAATCTTCACAATACATAGAAATGATATAACAATAGCAATAGAAATAACACTTTGATTCAGAAAACAATGTTCACAGGCCTCTTCGAGGGGGCAACCTCCAATCGAGTAGCGCTCTGTTACAATAATATCCAAGGTAGGGTTCTCATACCCTCGACCTTTATTTATACTAAATATGTCTATTAAGAGAAGCATCTAGAGGAAGATCCTTCTAGAAGCGGAAGCTTCTATTATGTCTTCTTACATCTGCCTTATTCTATTTTATTGAAAGTCCTTATTAATATTGACCTTTATTACATATGAATACATTGATCTACCTATGTGCGGGTTAGGACCTTAACATGTCTACCCCCTTAAAAACAACCTTGTCCTAAAGGCTTGAGATGTGGAAATTGCTGCAGAATGGTAGCTGGTTCCCAAGTGGCATCTGCTGGAGTCATAGTTTTCCACTGTACTAGCACTTCCTTGATGGTTCTCTGATGCAAGCGACGCTCACGCTGGTCCAAAACTGCTTCTAGCTGTAGCCAAATGGATCCTTCTTCAGCTAACTCTGGAAGGTTGGTTTGAATTTGGCACCTGGTTCCAATCACCTTCTTCAAGCATGAAACATGAAAAACAAGATGTAGCTTCGACTGACTGGGCAAAGCTAAATGATTTGTGACTTGTCCCACACACTTGAGAACTCTGTAAGGGCCATAAAATTTGGGTGCTAGCTTCTGACAATGCTCGGCCTTGAGGGAAGTTTGCTTATATGGTTGCAGTCTCAGAAACACCTGATCCCCTTCTACAAATTGACATTCAGATTGACCTTGATCTACTTGCTGCTTCATTCTATTTTGTGCCATGACCAAGTTCTCTTTAAGGGTACAAAGGATATCCTCTCAAACTGTAAGTGTTTGGTCAACCGCCTGGACCTTCGAGGTACCCGGTAAGTATGAGAGAACTGAAGGTGGCTTCTGTCCATATACCGCTTCAAAAGGAGTCATGCGAGTGGCTGTATGGTATGTAGTGTTGTACCACCATTCGGCGAGTGGTAACCATTGAGCCCATTGGTGTTGTTTTTCAGAGGCAAAGAACCTAAGATATGTTTCCAAACACTTGTTGACAACTTCCGTTTGACCATCCATTTGGGGATGATACGCTGAGCTGAGATGCAATTGTGTGCCTTGTAGCTTAAACATCTCTTGCCAAAAATTGCTTGTGAAAGTTGGGTCTGGATCAGAAACAATAGAGTGCGGCATGCCATGAATCTTGAAGATCTGGTCCATGAAAATTTGAGCCACCGTGTGTTAGTAACAATTGTGGTATTGGGGCACAAAGGTACACAAATCTGCGGGATTGCGATAAGTGCCCAAGCGTAGCACACAAAGAGATCCATTTCGGGCCCAGGTAAAGCGAGCGAGCGCTCCGATTTCAATGTCCAGGATGTATCCAAAGAATCAAATCAGCGGTGAGCGGGAAATCGCGATCAACAAAGTTGCGCCAAGGTTAGCGCATGGATGGCACTTGTAGCATGTTCGGGAATGGATGACAGCCGGTCATCCGAAAGGGCACGTGGCACGAGATCTGGTCACGTCGGCGTTTCGGCGATCGAGAGTTCATGGGGTGAGAGTTTCGTGTTGATCAATATCGTGAAACCCCGAACCCCGATAGCACCGAAAGCATAGAAATTGGGGCCCACGGTCTCACGAAGTGTTTTCAGCCGTCCATCCAGAGGGGACATCAGGCACCAGATAGAGCCATCTCAGTGCTTCACCTATCGTGATTTCAATTTGTAGGAGCAGCTCCTTCCCATTCACAAATGTCGACAGTGCATTAGAAATCAGCACATGGTCACAGTCCATGGTCGCTTGGGGAAAGGAAAGAGCTATGTAAAGAAGGCCAAGGCACCGATTTCAGTCACAGGGGGGATCGTCGTGACATCCAAACGCCATCAGGTCTGATCTCCATACTGTCTCTCGCCTGGAGTAAATGAAGGCAAGAGTGGGTGGTTGAAACCTCCTTTCATTTATTAAGTGAGGGGATGGAAGGTCTGGCGAGCCATCTAC
This sequence comes from Picea engelmannii, assembly GCA_009831015.1. NCBI lineage: Eukaryota > Viridiplantae > Streptophyta > Pinopsida > Pinales > Pinaceae > Picea > Picea engelmannii. The sequence continues at coordinate 475,659 of ML781836.1, forward strand.
TCACAGAGGTCCTGTTTGTCGATTTTTTCAAAGAAGCCATACCGAAGTCCTCAGCTCAACAGAGAAGTCTACACACACCAGCCCAGCACTTAATGGTTCAGCTACCCTCTTTGCAGGGGCCATGTGTAGTTAAGATGGCGCTTAAAGGGAGATATCGGTACAAGTTTGACTGAAGGGACATCAAGCTGTGAGTCACTAGGCATGCCTCTGTTAGGCAAATTTTCCTGAGTATATAGGCTCAGTTTTTTGTATTTTGTAAGCATCGATGGTTGAGCAGAGCTCCCGGTTGTAAAGTTTTAATGAAGCATTGATACTCTAGTTATGTATAGACTTTTGAGACTTCTTGTCTTATGAATGCCAGTTTCTTTCATGTCTTTATTTACACTGTGTTAGAGCAGCTCGGAATTGGAGGATCCAGTCGAGCTGTAGCTATTATAGGATGATGTTGTAATGGATCACTCTAATAGTTGCACTGTCTCTAATCAGTTCTTGTGATTTTTCCAGTGCTGAGTGACTTGGAATTGGAGGATCCAGTCAAGTCCCCTTTCAGTTTCTTGAGACCCTGAACCAAGCGGATCTTGCATTCAGAGTCTTTCTTCTGCAAACTGCCGAAAGTCTGTTGCCCAAAGTTGTTTGTCCACCTTTCTTACTATATCTTCCACCTGTTCATCTTTTAATCAACCCACTGGCTGAAGTTAGGTCGAGACCTCCTTTGTTACTTACGTACCAGACCCAGTCCCTGAGTTAGAGTAATATCTCCTCGAGTCTTTATCTCCATTTGATCACCCCTTTATAAAAAAATCGTGGCATTAAACTGATGGGTGTCGAGCTCTACTCCTGCAAGTAATCCAGGAGTGACTTCCGACGCTAACATTTCTGGCGCCGTTGCCGGGGACGAAATTGAAGATTTTCCCTGGGTAGAACGACATTGAGCCTCTGGATCCGAAGGTGCATCGGATTATCGGAGGCTTTCAAGATTGCTAATATGCACCTGGCGACTCCATTGTGACGAATCCACTGCGGCGGACCTACCTTGTCAAGTGTGGCTTTCAGAGGTAGGCATACGTGGTCTCATCCGCAACTGCCTCTAGCTACACCTGAAACAGATCCAGAGGCGGTGCTCAGAGAGGGAAAGGCCCCTGAAGAAGAAGCGTCCATCACTGAACCAGGTAATCCACCATATCCTTCTGTGGGAGCTCCTTTTTCTCCTCCTCAGTTTCCCGACAGGCCTGTTTCTGCAGTTTAGCGTTTCCTAAATTTTGGGAGTGTTCCTGTCGAGTTTTCCTCTCCTGGTCTGGGACCAGAGGGTCAAGACCTTGTCACTCCCCTCTCCCCTGAAGTTGTACCCTGGTGTAGACCTAGGACCGCAGAAGATTTCCCTACGCCTAGTTTAACCACTTCTGTGCAAAGAGGAGCACCCGCTGACTTGATCTCGTTATCCTTCTCCTTAAATCCCCTCTTGTTTCCCACTCCACTTCGGGACTCATTCTCAATAACCCCTTTGCGAACTCCTTCTCCTCCAAATTCTCCTCCACCTAATATTCCTATGGCTGGTGCTAATCCCCCTCTGAATAGAATGGACGCCATACTTGCTGCTAGGTATGCTCCGTTGATCTTACCTAATCCCATGAATCCTTTCCCTGCTGGAGATTACTTGAAATATATGCCCAAGTTCACCGGGAAAGGGGACATAACTGTGGAAGAACACCTGGCTTCTTTCTACAGTTATGCAGACAACCTGAACATTGGAGATGAAGATGTCTGGATGAGGGCTTTTTTCCAGAGCCTGGATGGTGAGGTAAGGAAATGGTTTAGAGGATTAGCTCCCGGATCTATTGTTGGAATTGAAGCCCTGGATAATGCTTTCCTGAGGCAGTGGGGAGATAAGAAGGATTTCATGTATTATATGACTGAGTTCGGGTCTTTGAAGAAGCTGGACGGAGAGTCTGTCTCTGACTTCTCCAAAAGATTCAATAAGATGTACAATAAGATTCCTGATGAAATAAAGCCATCAGAAGCTTCGGCCAAGATGTCCTATGCTAGTGCGTTTGGCCCCAATTTCTGTCTTTTATTAAGAGAAAGAAGAGCCGCCTCCTTAGCTCAAATGCAAGACACAGCCATAGAAGTGGAATCCAATGTATTAGCAGCCGATAGATTGAGGAATGAGGCTGACACGGGCAGAAGAAAGGGAAAATCCAAAGCCTCAACTTCTGGCCCATCGGTGCCCCACCTTCAAGTAGATGAACTAACCAAGATGGTGAAGTCTCTGTCTGCAGAGATGGAAATAATGAAGGTAGAGAGGAGGCAAGCATACAAGGGCCCTCAGAGCGCCGAAAACAAAGGAGGTTTTCAGAGGCCAAACAATATTTCTCCCCCGATGATGCAAAGAGACAGAGATGACCAGAAAATTTAGGCCCCTTTTCAAAACAATTTTGTGGCTGAGGAAGAAGAAGGGGAAACAGATGAGATGGATCCTGAAATCCATTGCTTTGGAGACACTCCTCCTTTTCCTCATCTCACCCAATCAGCATACGAGGAGTCCCTCATGGACAGTCAGCTAAATGAACTGAGCAAAGGTGACAAGGCTAGTGGCAACCAAGGCAGGTATGATCTGAGGTCTAAGAAGAGGACAGTAGCACCTGATATTCCTGAGCGGGGAGCAGAGATGCCTGCCAATGAAATGGAAGACGGTCACAAAGGTAAGAAATGCCAACCCCTCTCTCCCATAGTCCAGAGTCATGCTCCCGAAATAAGAGAAATTATGAAGCCTACATCCTCCTTTAATTTGGAGCACGAGATTCAAAAGATCAGAATCCCGGTGCCTTTAATTGAATTAATTAAACATGAAGGGTTCAAGAAATGCTTCTCGGAACTTCTGTAGTCCGAGACCTCATGCCTTCCCAGAGACTCCATCAATTTGGAAGATGAAAAGCCTGTAGTTATTCTAGGTCCTATGGTAGAAGAAAGGAATGACTCATCCCCTCCCTTCTACACTTCCCTGAACATACATGACAAGGTACTGCACAACTGCTTGATGGATTCGGGGGCTTCTCACAACCTCACGCCCAAAACTATCATGGAAGAACTAGGACTAGAAATCACTCGAGCCTATCATGACCTCTATTCCTTTGACTCTAGGAAAGTTCAGTGTCTTGGAGTTATCAAAGACCTGGTTGTGACCTTGTTTCAGTTGCCCATGAAAAGTGTGGTCATGGATATTGTAGTGGCCAATGCCCCCCCAAAATTCGGTATGTTGTTATCAAGATCTTGGATAAAAATGCTGGGGGGAACCTTGCAGATGGACCTCACATATGCTACTATCCCAGTGTTTGGAGGAGAGCATAGAAGACTATACAGGGAAGCCCAATTATCCTACATAATCAGTGATGAGGCCAACCCTACCAATCATCTCATTTTCGCCTTAGACACTGATTTAGGTTCCAGTGTGCTTCAATTCACTCATGCTCCCGAACCTCCTCTTAGACTCAAAAAACAACCCACCATTTCCCTCGAGTTTTCTCCCTCCATCACCCCCGTCTGGAAAATTTTCTTTGATGGAGCCTCTTCCAAGGAAGGTGCTGGAGCTGGAGTGGTTTTTGTGTCACCTGCTCAGGAAACCATATCTCTGTCTTACAAATTAGAATTTGAAGCTACCAATAATGTGGCAGAGTATGAAGCTCTTGTCCTGGGGTTAAGAGCCGCAAAGGAAATGAGAATTCAGGAGGTAGCAGTGTTCGGTGATGCAGAGTTGGTAGTTCAGCAGATCAAGAATGCTTATCAGGCCAAGCATCCTCGGCTCAGGAGTTACAGGAACAAGGTTTGGGACCTTATTGACAGTTTCTTATCAGCGTTTAACATTTCTTTCATCCCAAGAGAGGAGAACACCTTGGCAAATTCCTTGGCTACATCGGCTAGCAATTTCAAAGTACCTTTGCCACCCAAATTCAGATATGATGTAGAGGTAAAATACAGGCCCTCCATACCTGACAACGTCAAACATTGGAAGGTGTTCGAGGACGATCTCGAGGTCAAGAGGTTCTTGGAGACTGTCAAGGAATTTTCAGAAATGCACATAGACCAAGACGCCGTCTCAGAGGAAGAGCTCGATGGGGGTAATTTTTTGAATAATATTGCAGAACGTGACATTGTACAGCTGCCCAACAACCATATTCCTAGAGGACTGGTTCCTTTGGAAAGGCTTTTTGATAGAAACGATGTGTCGTTAAAAGGAGAAGTCTCAGAGGAGGACGCTGGTACTATTCAGTGCAACATTGGGACCGAGAGTGAGCCCAAGTATGTCAAATTGTCAAGAAGTCTGACAAAGGAGCAGAGGTCTGAATACATTGGACTTTTGAG
>ML781836.1:494247-514057 GCA_009831015.1 Picea engelmannii
CTAGATAATTCGGCCCTGCTGAAGGAGGCCTCCAAATGCTATAAAAATCTCCATAAATATAGATCGGGACACTGCAAGTCACTATGTAAAGTATCATGGTCATATCTGAAGTGTAACCCCTCCAAACGTACTAGATCTAGATCTCAAAAACGCCCTCCTTCTCTTCAATTCGCCCCACTGCTCAAGAAATAATCTGAGCCATAAAACTGTCTCAGAAAGAACTAGATTTGATGTCCAAGGCCCTGCAATGAAAACCCAAGTGATAGAATCCTCAACGACCCTGCCAATCTCCTACAACGAATCTCTCTCCAAAGATGGTGCGCTCCTCTTGCTGGAATCCCTCAACTGGTGCGTCCTCTCTCTATCTGCACATGAAACTGATGTAGAATCCTCCTGCAACTGAGTAGATATGGAACTAGAATGGTGTGGGAGAGTATTGCATCTCCGAGACCAAGCTTGGGACAAGATAGGTGGCATCTTTCACCACCGAATCGTCCTCTAGGGTTTGTTATGTCAAAACCCTCAAAACCCCCAATATTGGGCTCACTAGCTAGAAGCCAGAAATCAAAATAAGATCATACATGAATGAATGAGAAGAGGCCCTTGCCTTTCCTTTATACTTTTGGCTTACCTTGTCCCTCCAAAGTGACTTTCATTTTATTAATATTTAATTAATTAATTAATTAACCTTTTTACCTTTGAAAAACTCCTTATCTCTCCTTGTGGCTTCCCTGGCCAATGAAATTCACTTCTAGCCATCCCATCCTATAGTGTTGCTCCTCTCAATTCCAATGAGCTATTACACTGAGAGGTTCCTCCAAGTAATGTGCCCAAAATGACCTCTTCATTGAATTCCATTGACTTATAGTTCAAAATAGTCAAAATCATGGAAATCGTCGGAATGCAACGAAACCAAATCCAACCTATGCGGAATGGATCATAATGATGGAATATGATCATCAATGCAAGCTGGACCCCACAATGCCTCTCAAATACACCTGTACTCGCTATAGCATCCATCTGGCTATTCTGGTCATCATAAATCTCTGCCCTATGATGATGTCCCAAAGTGGGGACATTACAGTTTCCCCTCTCCTTTTATGCAAATTCCTCAACAAATGAATCCTAGTTTTGTTGGTCAACATCAAAAACATATGGGAGGACCTATTGGCTACAACTATCCACCACAACCAGTTTATGGTCCTACTAGTGTTCCTATGCCACACCAATATCATCCTCAAGTCAATAAAAAATTACCATTCTTGGCCACTCTTGATCTACTTGATCTATCAAGATTAACCAATGATCCCATATTACACACCCCTTTTTGGCCATTGATTCCTTCCAAGTTACCTTCTAATATTCTGAAATTTTATGACAAACATGGTGAAGACCCTAATAACCATGTTATGACCTTTCATTTGTGGTATTAATCAAATTCACTAATGGATTATTCTATCAAGTTAGGTCTTTTCCAGCGTACACTTATGGGTTCAATGGCTAAATGGTACATTGCGTTACAATGCGAAACTTTTCAATATTTTAATTCACTTTCCATGGATTTTCTCACTCACTTCCAATTACCTATCCGCTATGAAACCTACATGAAACTTTTGACCTGCCTTCGTCAGAACAACTCTGTACATATTTTTGATCATATTCATGAATGGAGACGATGATGACAGTTGATCAAAGCAACCATTCCCGACCAATTACTGGATGAATGGTTCACCAAATCTCTTTTACCTCCTATTGTTTGCGACATAGGCATGGGTGGTGTCGTTATAGAAGAGGAATCCATTTCTTGTGCCCAATATCTAGATTTGGTTTATTCCCAATCTGGTACTTTGTATGAATTGATTCCAAACTCTCCCCATCCATCAACCAGCCCATCAAAACCATCCTCCATTGCTCATGCGGATGGACTTATTGGTTCCATCAAAACCCAGTCTAGTTCACAATCGAATGGCATAACCAATCGTTCAGTCACTACCCCCACTACCGGTTTGATTCCACTCTCATCAAACTCCACCCCAACTCAAGTATCTGAGGTGAATGTGGTTCAATATGCTTCTCCACAATATTCAAGGGGGGGAAATAAAACTAAGAATAAACCTAAGAAAAACAATAATCAAACCAAAAATCCAAAAACACAAGAACAACCACCTACTACTGAGAAGAAACCACAGTGAAAATTGAAATTTCCATGTCTCATCTATGGTGAAGATCACTACACAGAAGATTGTCCCCATCAGGACGAAGTTGATAAACTTTTTAAAGGAAATTATCAACCTTCTCTATTGGCACATCCTTTTCCACAACAAGATTCATTGGCTACACAAAATCCTGCACCTCCAACAACAGGTAACCCAAATCCTCCTCCTAATGAGGAAGCTTCATCGAGAGCACACATTTACATGTTTAATGGGATATATTTGACCACTCATACTACAAAATATGACACAACACCATGTAAACCCGATAAGGAAAAACTAACTACTGGAACTACACCAGATCCACCTTCCACTTCAGTTACTCCTCTGTTTGGACTGCTCCAGATTGAGAAACCAAGTTTTGACTCTATTCTACACCGACCCAAGAGTACAATCTAAAAGTTGACCTTTAATCCTAATTCATGTGTTGCTCAAAACTACAACATTGTTGAAGATTTGGCCCAATCACCTTACACTATGTCATCTCTCAAAGTTCTACAACACTTCCCTAGCCAACATATGACTCTCTTGGTGACCATCGAAGCTATATATCCAAATTCATACAATAATATCACGTTCAACTTGGATAGTTTTAAATCACGACTCTCTCGCCAACTTGCTTTCCAAATCGATGTCGTTGTCCATAATCAACATATTCATCACACGATCTTGGATGAGGGGGAATCCACATGTGTCATGTCCTTGGATTTCTGGAAAGGCCTTAAATCACCTAGTATTAATCAATCTCCCACCATGTTAAGAGTATTTGATGGAAGAGGTTTCTGTCCTCATGGATTATTACAATCCTTAGTCGTTCAACTGCGAGGAAAAATTATTTCTATAGATGTTGAAGTAGTATATGCCCCCCTCAATTATAAATTTTTGCTAGGGAGAAGTTGGTTCTATGCTATGACTATCGTCGCTTCATCAGATTTTCGATGCGTCCAACTCCCTCATCAAGGTAAAATTGTGACCATCGATTAGTTAGATTATTGCACCCCCGATGCTCGCACTCAAATGACCGACAATATTCCTTTTCTGGGAGACTAAAAAATTACTTATGATAGTGTTGGGGTAGGTCTCTTGAAAGACTCTTCTCTCATGGGTACCTTTCCTACACCTCTTCCTCCCACTACACAACACATCGCAATGGTTAATATGATTTTGACTATGGCATATCAATCCTTTGAATCATCTAATCCATGGATCATGCCTAGTCCCTTAGAATATGATACATTAGGGGCCATTATGCCACTTAGTCCTGTAGAGGCCAAACACAACGCCATTTAGTCTTCCTCTCCTTCATTGGACAACCAACATCTGTTGGTGTCTACTACATATTCGTTACCATCCTGGTTAGATTCCCTATACTCTACTTTTGATTACATCCTACAAATATTTCCATCATATGAATCTATTACGGAAATGATTAGTATCGAGGAAGAACCATGGTATGACAACCACCATCGTTCGTCCTTTCTTCCCAGTTTGGATGACATCGAGAAATATATTTCCTCTATCTTTCCTAGTGATATCGTCGACTCTCCCCAATCTCCAATACTCACTCAGGATACCATCTCTGAGGGTAATTTGGGAAATATCTCTCACACAATTACTGTTGACATATGCATTAAAGAAGGTATTGTGGAAAACATACAACTAGGTTCCAATTCTTCACCTAAAGAAGTTGAAACTTATACCACCTTGTTTAAATAATTTCCTGACATCTTCTCCTGGATCTACGAAGAAATTCTAGGGATCGATCCTTTGATTATTGTGCATGAAATCAAAAATTACCTAGGAGTTAAACATCTGAGAAAAAAACTTCACCCGGATCATCCTAAAAAAACTACGGAAATCAAGGCAGAAGTCGAAAAATGATTAAAATCAGGTTTTATTTATCCCATCCCTCTGACCGAATGGGTTTCCAACATTGTTCTAGTCACCAAGAAACAAGGGACAATTCGTGTTTGTGTCGATTATCGAGATATAATAAGGCTTGCCCAAAGGACAATTACCCTACACCCTTTATCGACCAAATTATCAATAAGCGTCATTTTCTCTTTTATGGATGGATTTTATGGATATAACTAGATAGACATTTTACTAGCTGATCAACACAAAACGGTCTTCATCTATCCATGGGGTATTTTTTCCTATCGTAAATTACCTTTTGGCCTTAAAAATGTTGGAGCCACTTTTCATCAAACATATCATTGAACCTTATTTCGATTACCTACCATCTCACTTGACTCAACGACAAGACCATATTGGTCACCTACGAGCCATATTTATTTGATGCAGGTTTTAAAACATATGTTTGAACCCCCATAAATGCATTTCCATTGTTGAATAAGTTAGTCTCCTTGGATTCGTAGTTTCCAAAGATGGGATTAGGGTGGATCCATTAAAATTCAAATCCATTCTCGGTTTACCCCTTCCCAACAACCTTATCCAACTACAAAGTTTGCAAGGGAAGGAAAACTTTCTTTGTCGTTTTATTTGCAATTACGTTGAAGTCTCTAAAGGATTCATGAGATTGTTGTAGAAATATGCCCCTTTCATCTGGGATGCAACTGCTCAACGCTCATTTGATGCTCTTAATCATGCTTTAACAAGCACACCACTTTTGCACCCACTGAATTATGTGAAAGATTACATATTTTTTTGGCTTCCTCTTCTTCCACTGTTGCTATGGTGTTAGTACAAGAGGATGATGATGGCACCAAACATGTGATATACTATTTGATTAAGAGTCTATCAGGTCCTGAACTTCAATATTCACATGTCGAAAAGTTGGATTTGGAAAAATATATTGTCATCCAAATATTTCACCACTATATTTTATTATGCACTACTATGGTAATTGCAGAATCGATCCCCATGTATGACATCTTGACTCATCAAGTACTTGGGGGAAATATTTGAAATGGCTCATCATTCTCCAAGAATTTGATCTTGAGTTTGCTAAATCCAAGGCTAAGAATTAATTGGTTTTTGCGGAATTAATTTGTGATCTTCCCCATACTGATGAGAATACTGAGCCCAACGATTCCCTTCCCAATGAGTCCTTGTTCCTCATTAGTACATCCAATCCATGGTATGGAGATATTCTTCTCTATATCTAGACCCAACGCTTTCAGCCAAACATTTCATGTGATGAACGATGTCGCATTAGACACCATTCAAATCACTACCTTATCATTGGCGACACCTTTTACTACGGTGGCATTGATACTGTCTTACGATGTTTCTTAACCCATGAACATGTTGAACAAGTTTTAAATGACTATCACCTTGGAGCTTGTGGCGGTCATCTTTTCGGGGTGGCTATAGCCCAAAATGTTTTACGTGCCAGTTATTTTTGGCCTTCCATATTCAAAGATAGCATTTAGTCCGTCAAAAAATGCCCACCCTATCAGATCTTTCAGAAGAAATCACATACCCACCCAAATCCACTTCATCCCATTGTCGTCGTCGATGCCTTTGCCAAATGGGGTATTGATTTCATGTAATGTAAGCCTACCTCAGCTGGGGATCATAGTTATATTATCGTTGTTATCAATTATTTCACTAAATGGGATAAGGCTATGCCTACATTCCTTAACGATGGCCGAACTGTAGCACTTTTTCTATTCAATCACATCATCGCTTGATTCGGTGTCCCATAATCTATTGTAACTGATCATGGATCCCATTTCCAGAACTAGATGATTGGTGAATTGCACACCAAATTAGGTTTTTTCCATGAAAATTCATCCCCATACTACCCACAAGAAAATGAACAAGTTGAATCCATCAACAAAGTCCTGAAAATGATGTTTCAACGCATATTGGGAGTGAACAAAACCTCTTTGAATTTACATATATTCTCCACACTCTGGGGTTATCGAACCTCAGTTAAAATCACCACTGAATTTACACCTTTCTAGTTGGTATACAGGATAGAAGTGGTGCCACCGATTGAATGTGAGATTCCCTCTTTGAAAATCACCGTAGAACTCCTACCCCATACTTCTGCTAAAGAGGAACGATTTTTATATCTAACCAAGATGGATGAAACTTGTCACGATGATTCTCTCATCAACAAGACATATAAAAAATGCATAAAAAATCAATATGATAAGTCCATCCAACCTCATGCTTTCGCAGAAGGAGATATAGTCCCGGTCTATGATCGAGATCATGACAAACTGGGGATAGGAAAGTTAGAACCCATGTGGTACAAGCCATACATCATAAAACACATGCTACAGAAAGGCACCTACGAGTTAGTAGATTGCTATGGAATATCTCTCGGTGAGCCTGAAAATGGGCTTTACCTCAAGAAGTACTATGCATAGAATATCTCACATGTGTGATTTGTACATTATTGTACTATATACTTTTGACATGGTGTGTCTTTTCTTTTGCATGCATGAGTTTTTCCCCAACTTCTTATACTTTTATTTATAATTGAATGTGTATATGACATCATCCTTTCCCATATATTTCGGGTTTGTGGATGGCGCTAGTCGACATACCGAGAATATCACTTCTCCATCTTGGGTCATTTACCACTCTGGTGAGTTAGTGAGTTGAGGAGGGTTTTTTCTCAGATCTGCGACCAATAACGTTGCAGAATATCATGCCGTCATCGAAATTTTAACCAAAGCCTCCTCTCTAGGTATATATTAATTTATTATCAACCTTGATTCTCAACTTGTGGTCCATTAGCTAAATCGTGAATATGTTGTTTGTAACCCAATTTTACTATGTATCCATCTAAGGGTTCATCGTCTCAAAAGAACTTTTGAATTTCTAGAATACAGACATATATCGAGAGAACTCAATACAATTCTGGATTCGTTAGAAAATTATATGTTAGATTGGTATATTGCGCATAGATAAACATTTGGAACATGAAGCATATGAATAAAAACATCACATAAAACAAAAATACAACATAAGTAGCCACCACAAAACTCATTTATATATAAGCATGATAGAAAAAGTTTTAGTCAAAATACATTATCCAAAAGTACATAACATGGAAAAACATGGGATATTTATACCCATAGAACCATCATACAGACTAAACGTGTTTAGAGACTCTACTCATCCCCCTGCACCACATTGTGTTATGCATAACACACTAATGCTCTTGCCACTCATCGTAGAAAATGACTGAGACCTTCATGGACCCTAACTGTATGTCTTTGAAGGTATAGGGGAACATCTCATGTCCTCATGGAAGGAATTCCCATGGTAAAACCATGGAGGTTCCTCTCTACCTCTCAGAGTCCTCCTACTATGATGTCATGCTCTGTTGCCACTTGAGCATCTTTGAGATGTCCTAGTGCTGAAATCTCTTTCAGAAGTGACGCACCTCTATCTGTATGACGAAACAAAATGACTTAGATCCCTCATCGTACAACCAAAAACATATAAAACAAGAAAAATATTGTTACAAGGTTATGATCTTTCATACCTGATACATCCCACTGTATACCCTCGGGAAACAATAAATTTGCACTACCCCTAAAATCCACCCCAACATATGGGAAATCCTCGATCACCACCATCTACCTCCTCCACCATGAAAATAAGTTGGCAGTAAATTGAAAGGTCGAGGGTTCATTCCCCAACCTAGGGGAAATACTAGTCCACCGCTCCATACAGGGCTCAATCGTAGGGTGTGGTATCAATGCAACCTGTAGTTTCATATGTGGTACCCACTCTAGGAAAAATGAGATCAAGAAGGATCCATACCCAAACTATTTTTGTCTTCCCATTCGACATTTGGAGATCTTCTCCTTAATGTTCCTTAAAAACCCTCCACTCCAATTGAATAGCCTAGGTTCCAAACACTGAATTGCATAAGATATATGGGACTTGGAAGTGAGATGGGCACTAGTACTTCTTGCCAATTTTGTGATAGAAAATAGGATGGATCAGAGAGATAAATCCATCACATATTTTATGAAGATCATCCCTCCTACCAAGCGTGACCCTGGTATGCAGTACTGGGAATCATATGCCTTAGTCAGTCGTGGAGTGGCCCAATGTCCATAAAAAAGAATAGGTGCTCCTCTCCTAGAGAACCCCATCAAGAAGTACACATAATCCATGTCTATCTCAAGAATGTGTGGTCCTATTCAGAATGTTTTCTCATCATTATCCCACAACCTGATCAAATATTTGAGTAAAAGAAATTCTTTCCTCATATTTTTTATTTTGAAGTACTTAAGCAAGCCACAATTTCGTAAGGCCGCTCCCGCTTGAGGGTCTTGTAAAGAATCAATGTCATGAAATTCAAATTCATGTTCTTTCCATTCAATCATGATTAGCTATGAGGAAAACCTGCAAATTCATAAATCAATCATCATTAGATAAGTATTCAAACAAAAGAATGACCTTTTCCAGGTTAAAAATCATATTTTTTTAAGTTTTACACTTAGCGCTCCTTGAAATAAGAGAACAGAGTGATAGTGCTCCCTAAGCGCACATACTAGGGCATTTAAATCGCTATCGGTTCTCCCCTTGATTACTTGAGGGAGCGTCAATTTAGTTTGGTGCTCTAGGGATTTCCAAGCAGCCTAAGCACATAAAGTAAAGACTGAAATTCAATTAAAAACATGGAAATGAATGAGGAAGAGGAAAGAACCAACCTGATCCAGACATATTCGAAAATGGTTGCCCACAACTCTCGTAATCAACACCTAAAGAAACTCAAAGAGAAAATGAGAATAGTAAAACAAAGGTGAAAATGATTTCTTGCCCTAATTTGATATTTGATATGTTCAAATTTGGTCATTTCTCCTCCTTTTCACATTTTATAAAGTTTATTTTTGTTTTTTTTTTTTCATTTTTTGAGAAGCTGCTAATATATTTTTCCCAAGAACATGTTGTAGGAATTTGAGTAGAGATTCTTTAATGACCTTGTAATGCCAATGATATTAGTCTTTGTTCTTTCTCTTTCTAATAAATACATGAGAATGTGACCAAGTATACTTTTATCACTTTTTTCGAACTCGTAAAGGTTATACAAAAAAGGAAGCCCCTGGAGTTTCCTTTCACACTCGATAAAAGGTTTGAAAGGTTGTCTTTAGAGTAATATTTTATCTCTTTTTCAGACCTTGGAGACTAAAAATATGAAAAAGGACAACCCTGGAGTCACCTTTAAGTTCTTTTCAGACTCTCTAAACAAGAAAAACCACCGAATTTTCTTTCTATGAACTCGAAAAATTACACATTGAAGGGCCCATCTAGGGACAAACCATTACTTCTTCTAGTGCATTAAATAATGGAAGATGAACTTACCAAAGGTGAGTTATGTCGAGCATGTTTTATCCTCGAACTAGTTAAATAAAAATAGGTACTCATCTATCTGGATAGGGGAAACAAATTGAAGGAAGTGGGTCAAGTTTCTTCAAAACTTGTTTAAAGCACCTCTTGCAGTCACCCTTCAAGATGAAACTTGTTTTAACCCCCACACTGAACACTTGTATAATCCATTAAACCTCCACACTGAACCAATCCTATGATTCTTTCCACTCCTTTGACCCATCCAAAGAATGCCTCAACACTCACTACATTATGTTTTGGGTCACTATGAATTTATGTTGCCAAGTCTCATATCGTGCCTCACTGTTCAAGGGAAGTTTCTTCCTCAACAATCAACCATCTACAAAATTACCAATTTGCATACCTGTTTTAGTACGTGTTCATCTACTATATATTATCACTTTCCTAAGACAAGTTTTGTGTAGTCTGATGGGGAATACATCAATGCCCTCCTTCGACAAGTATTTTCTTGATGACTTCAACAAATTATCCGGGAAACAGACTTAGGAACACATCAGTACCTTGAGACTTGCATGCCTCAATGGAAGGTCTCCTCGCATTCAGAAGTGGGTATTCATAAATGACCCCTGACCGACTGTATCAACAAATGTTCAACTTCAACTCATTTTTCACATTCGTTGGATTGTACTTTAAAATTACCTTGAAAATCATCGACATCAATGGTGATTTATCTCACACTTGTGAACGGTATACCTCAATGACCGGTAATCAAGTGGTTTATACCATGTTTGATGTCAAAACATCTATTCACATGGATAATATTTGTACTACATTGGGATTGGGACGAAGACCCTGGTTTGAGTATTCACTATGTTATCTTCTCTGTCCAGGTTGTGTAGGAATTCATTTGAGCATACTAATATATATGTTGTCACATAGATCCACATTGTATTGGTATGTGGCTATATTTTATCATCTCGTAGCTCCACTGTGTATTTTGCATGGATATGATTAGTTCATGTCATAAAGGTATGGATCCAGATTGTATCTCTAGTGGCCATACCCTTAGTCAATATCATCATGGATCCGCATTGTGTTTATTGGCGGCCATACTTTGAGTCACTTATAGTCTGAGCATAGGTATTCCTATGTCAGGAATGGAACAAATATTAGCATTGTTTGATGGTTTTCTGCAGCTTCTACCAGGTTCCATGACTCCATACCCTTCCTTCGAAAAATCTAAAAAGTGTTTCGGCCATCAACTTTCATCTTCTGACTTCACACTTTAGGGGGGAATTTGTTACACATCAAAATTCCTCACTTCGACAATGTCACACTCTCATTGTCATAAGTGTCGTAAGTGTCTCACTTTTGTCACAAGTGTCATAAGTGTCACATTCTCTTTTTGTAAGTTTCACATCACAAAAAACACCATGAAAACACTTTATACAACCCATAAAAAATGTTAGAAGAAGAAGCTCCATCATTTGAAAGTCGGAACAAGTGTTTTTCTATGGGAATTTCTCATCTTGACAACTTTTGGGAAGATCAGTGCTCCCCTGATCATACAAAGGGAGCACTAGAGCTCCTTTTCCATCTCAAAGGGAGCGTTGTAGCGCTCTATTTCCTATTCTAAGGGAGCTCTGAGTTGGTTGAGTAAATCTTGGAAGAAATCCTATTTTCTTCTAAAGACAACTATGGATGGATCGAGTTGTTTTGGCTCAAATATAACTCCATGGATGCATCTAAGGGAGATATCACAACTATTGGAGCCATATCCTCAACCAATTCCAAACATATCCAAGATGGTTGAGCCTCTCAAAGCCTATAAATGGAGGCATTCTCATGGTGAACAAGGAGGAAAAAATCAACAAAGAATTGTTATTTTGATTGTGAATATTTTGAGCAAGGGTGGGATGAGGAGGAATTTGAGAGGTTGTTGCAACATCATCTGAAGATTGTAAGTTTCCTTTTGAATTTATAATTAATATACTTGGCCTATTCCTTCTCGTATGTTTTTACATGTGCTTGTCTATGCTTGTCTTAATCTTCATAGATCGATTGATTTTATCTCATCCATTAGAGTAGGAGATAGTCATTTATTCCTTATTGTCCATTCCAGGTACTGTTTGGAACTCATGGATTAGAGCATCTTGGAAAAAGTTCGTAAGTGAGGTACATCATACTTCCCCTCCTTCTCTCTTTTTCGATGGATAAAATGAATCTATAGGAACGATAGTGTCCAAAGGTAGTTTTCTATATTGGTAGAGGGGTTTGTACTCCAAGGTAAAGTTCACCTATCCACAGGGGAATATTTTCGTAACACTCCTTAAGGCTCTCCCCCATGTCAAAAATTGGTGGGAAACTTATTGGGAGAAAAGTTCCATAGAGGAGTCTGGAATATATGCGGCAGAGCCCACTTGAAATTTTTTTGTGAATGTGGTCAAGGAACAATATTACCCTATTGGTAACTATGATGAATAATACATGAGATGGACCACACTATGTCAAGAGAGGGGGCAAGGAGTGTGGGTGTTCACCAATAACTTCCATACATTACACACCAAGATGGGTATCAAATATTCTGAGCGATATTTGGTTCTAAAATACCGTGGGGCTCTACATAGGTACATCTAATTTGAAATGGAGTTTCTGTACATCTCATCACTTTAAGTTGCCTATCGATATTATTTCGAAATCAAGAAAAAATTTAGGCACCATAACAAATGAGAGTTTGGGTCTGTAAATCCGCAAAAACCAAAGAATGATAAATATGACTCTAACAAACAACCTCCCTAAAATCAGTCCAAGCCACAAGAAAATAAGGGTCACGAGAGAAAGAGAAGGATACTGGAAAATGGTGTGATTTCCAAAAAATCCCCTGGCACAACACCGATGAATGTTGCTCAAAACATTCATTGGTGGATGATATCAAAGACAAGGAGTCAAACCCTTCTTCATAATATGATGTAGAAAATAATGGGAAAAGACAGATCATCGATGGAAACCCCACTTATACTATCACGACCACAACAATTCAACTAGAAGAGCCATCAAATCTTGAAGAGGGGGAGCACCTTTTTCATTCACATATGTGGGTGAAGGGGACCCCACTACATTTTATTGTTGATAGTGGAAGCCAGAAGAACCTCATCTCAGAAGACATCGTCAAACAATTGGGATTGTCAACAACACCACACAGATATCCATACAACATCGGGTGGCTTTGCCAGGGGTGAGACCTCCATGTCATCCAACAGTTTCAATTTTCATATGACATCCAAACCTTCAAGGATGAGGTATTATGTGATGTTTCCCCATGGGATGTCTATGATGTTTTTTTGGGCCATCCATATATGTGGAAGTGCCATGTTATTTATGAATCTCGACAACATAGTGGCATTGTTACTTTTGGGGGTCATTTCTACAGGATACCAGAGGTAGGTCCAACTAATGTCCCACCTAAATAGTTATGCAATGTATTATCTCATACTAAATTTTTTAGCTTCTTCACAATCTACTCAAAAGGTGAACATAGGAACACCATAACCACTACAGCCTCAGTCCAAGCACCTTCTTTCCAGCAGAAGCAAGTCGACAATATTGAATCAAAACGCAAGGATTCCTTCTACACATAGTCATCTCATGTACCCAGACTGGTTAGAAAGGTCCAAACCTTCCAACCATAGGGTCGTGAAAACCTTCAACAAGATATGCAACGCAACTTCTCCAACAAGGAAAGTAACTCATTAAGAAGCAGATTCAGCAAATGATTTTCCCTCTCCCCCAGGAACTCAACGCAATGGATACCATTTATTTCTGAGGGAGGATTAATCCAAGTGGATATCAGTGTCCAAAAACCTATTCCAACTGGCTCAAAATATTATTCTGACAATTTACTATTTTTAGAAGTTTTTCAGTTCGTAAACTTTTGGGGCCATTTTTAGGGCCTAAATGAAGTTTTTCAAGATCAAGCACCTTTATGATATCCAGACTATGATTGAGCCCCCAAAATGAATCGCCTTGACTATAAATTTCCAAGGAACTATTTTTCACCCCAAACAAAGATCGTATGCCAACGTTATGCCCCCAAGAGGTTGATACACCAAACTACCCAAAATAGGGTCCACAAAACTGTTGCTTTTTCATCTTTCGGGGTTAGGGTTTTGAATTTTATTTATGTTAAAAAATCATTTAGAGCCTCATTTTAATCATCTTGTTATGAATTTGAGTAGTTGTCACATATCTTCTTAGATATAAGCAACCACCATTCTAGTGAGTATTTCACTTTGTATTTCTACAGTTTTGTACATTTCACTCATTAATACAAATTTTGTATTCCTTTATATCTATGCCTATTGTTATATTTCCGATATATATCTATTATATTATTGGCTTTATTGCAATATATTTGTATATTTATGTGTTATATCTCCACTCTCATTTCATATAAAAAATAATCCAGATCAATGGTATCAGAGAAGGTTGCTCTTGATCATTTTTTTCAGTGCATGTCCCCGACGAGGTCTGAGTATAGAGAGTTCGGTATTGAGCTTGTATCTCTTGAGGAAAATATCTCTCACATGAAAAAGAAACCCTCCATGGAGGAAGAAAATAAAAATGACAGAGCATATGATTCTATTAATATGTTTCTTTAGCAATCTCTCACACGACAAAGGGACGAAATGATGGAGAATTTTTTCCACATCCTTCAATTTTTGTCGATAACAACCGACGCGTATTCATAAAGAAACCACTTTGGAGGAACCTCTCCTTTCAACATACAATTTAATTTTTATGTTCTCGTATTTGAAGGACAAATACATGTGGATGCCCTAGAAAAATGGTTAAATCTACTAGAAGGTTATTTCTCTGTTCACAATTTCTCCGACATGGAAAATATCACCTTCACACTCCTTTAGGATCTCCCCCATGTCAAACATTGGTGGGAAACTTACTGGGATAAAAATTTCACAGAGGATTCTGGAATATATGGGGCTGAGTGCACTTGAGATTTTTTTGGATGCGGTCAAGCAATAATATTACCCTGTTGGTAACTATAATGACTAGTAAATGAGATGGACCACGCTGCATCAAGAGAGGGGCCAAGCAGTTCCAGAGTTCACGAATACTTTCCATAGCTTGTGCACCAGGTTGGGTATCAAATATTCTTAGCATCATTTGGTTCTGAAATACCGTGGGGCTCTACACAGGTACATCCAAACTGAAATAGAGTTTCTGGACATCTCATCGCTGGGAGATGCCTATCAATATGATGTCAAAATTGAGTAGAAATTTAGGAACCGAAATAAACAGGATTTCAAGTCTACAAATCCACAAAAACCAAAGCATGATAAATACGGACCTAACAAACAGCCTCTTGAAAACCAGTCCAAGCCACAAGAAAAGAAGGGTCACGGGAAGAAGAAGAAAGATACTGGAAAATGGTGCGATTTCCACAAAATCCCCTCGCACAACACCAAGGAATGTCACTCAAAACATTCATTAGTGTCTGAGATAAAAGATAAGGAGTCAAACCTGATTTGGAATATGATGCAAAAAATAATGGGAAAAGACAGATCATTGACATAGACCCCACTCTTATTGTCGCGACTACAATAATTCAACCAGAAGAGCTAGAAGATTTTGAAGAGGGGGAGAACCTTTTTCATTCACATATTTGGGTGAAGGGGATCCCACTACATATTTATTATTGAGAGCAAAATCCAAAAGAACCTCATCTCAGTAGAGGTCACCAAATAGTTGGGTTTGTCGACAACACCACACCCATAACCATACAACATCGGGTGGCTTCGCCAAGGATGAGACCTTTGTGTCATCCAAAAATGTCAATTTTCATATGACATCCAACCCTTCAAGGATGAGGTATCATGTGATGTTTCCCCACTGGGTTTCTTTGATGTTCTATTGGGACAGACATATATGTGGAAGCACCATGATATTTATGAATCTCAACCCCGTAGTGTCATTGTTACTCTGGGGGTCATCTCTACAGGATAACAGAGGTAGTTCAAAATACTATCCCACGTAAACATTTCTGCAAGGTAGTATCTCATACTACAAAATTTATCTTCTTCACAGTTTGTTCAAAAGGTGAACAAAAGAATACTGCAACCACTACAACCTTAGTCCAAAAACCTTTTGTCTAGTAGAAGCAAGTCAAAAATATTGAAGAAAATCACAAGGATTCCCTTTTCACACAGTCATTTCATGTATCCAGACTGGTTAAAAAGGTCCAACCCTTCCAGCTACAAGTTTGTGACAACCTTCAATAACCTAAATAATATCCAAAGTCTATGATTGATCCACCAAAATGATTATCATCGATGATACCTTTCCAACGAGATATTATGCACCCCAAACGAAGATCGTATGCCAAAGTTACGCCTCCGGGAAGTTGATACACCATACTACCCAAAACGGGGTCCATAAAACTATTGGATTTCATCTTCCGGGGTTAGGGTTTTGGATTTTATTTATGTTAAAAATGTTTTAAGAGCCTCATTGTAATAATATTCTTGTGAATGTGAGTATATGTGACATCTCTTCTCAGAGATAAGCTGCCACCATTCTAGCAAGTTTTTCACTCTGTATTTCTACAGTTGTCTACATTTCACTCATTAATAGAAATTGTATATTACTATATATCTATGCCTCTTGTTATATTTACGATATATCTCTTTTATATTAATGGATCTCTTGCAATATCTCTATATATTTTATGTGTTATATCTCCTCTCTCATTTCGTGCTGAAAATAATCTGGATCAGTGGTATCATAGCAAGGTTCTCTTGATCATTGTTTTAGTGCATGTCCCCGATGAGGTCCGAGTATAGAAATTTGGGTCTCGAGATTATCTCTCTTCAGGAAAATCACTCTTGCATTCCCAATAAACCCTCCATGGCAGAAGAAAAGAAAAACGACATAGTAGATGATTATATTAATCGGTTGGTTGAGCAAGCTCTCAGACGATAGAGGGATGAAATGATGGAGATTTTTTCCCACATCATTCAACGCCTGTCGATAACAACCGACGCATATTATTCAAGTGGCCACTTTGGAGGCACATCTACTTTCAAGGTACAAGTTAATTTTGATATTATTGTATTTGAAGGACGATTAGATGCAGATTCCCTAGAAAAATGGTTAAATATGATAGAAGGTTATTTCTTTATTCACATGTTTTCGACATGAAAAAGATCACCTTCACACTCCTTAATTCTCTCCCCCATGTCAAACATTGGTGGGAAACTTACTGGGAGAAAATTTCCACAGAGTATTCTGGAATATATGGGGTCGATCCCACTTGGGATTCTTTTGTGGATGCGTTCAAGGAACAATATTACCCTGTTGGTAATTATGATTACCAACACATGAGATGGACCACACTACATCAATGGAGGGGCCAAGAAGTGTCAGAGTTCACTAATACCTTCCATACCTTGCGCACCAAGCTAGGTATCAAATATTCTGAGTGACGTTTGGTTATGAAAATCTGTGTGGCTCTACACAGGTACATCCAAACTGAAATGGAGTTTCTAGACATCTTATCACTCAGAGCTACCTATCAATATGCTGTCAAAATCGAGAAGAAATTTAGGCACCAGAAAAAATGGGAGTTTAGGTCTGCAAAAGTGAAACAAACAAATCATGATAAAGATGACCCTAATAAATAGCCTTCTAAAAACTAGTCCAAGCCACAGGAAAATAAGGGTAACGGGAAGATGAAGAAGGATACTGGAAAATGGTGTGATTTCCAAAAGATCCCTTGAAACAACATGGATGAATGTCACTCAAAAAAATCATTGGTGGCTGAGATCAAAGACAAGGAGCTGAAACCTGATTCAAAATATGATGTAGAAAATAATGGGAAAAGACAGATCATCGACGCAAGCCCACTTATACTGTAGCAACCACAACAATTCAACCAGAAGAGCTAGCATATCCTGAAGAGGGGGAGAAAATTTTTCATTCACATATGTGGTTGAAGGGGACCCTGCTACATTTTATTGTTGATAATGAAAGACATAAGAATCTCATCTCAGTAGAGGTCATTAAATAGTTGGGATTGTCAACAACACTAAACCCACAACTATAAACCATCGGGTGGCTTCACTAGGGACAAGACCTCTATGTCAACCAACAGTGTCGATTTTCATATGACGTACAACTCTTCAAGGATGAGGTATTATGTGATGTTTCCCAGCTGGATGTCTATGATGTTCTGTTGGGCCAACCATATATGTGGAAGAGTCATGTTATTTATGAGTCTTGACCCCATTGTGTCATTGTTACTCTGTGGGGTCATCTATATAGGATACCAAATGTAGTTCCAACTATTGTCCCGTCTAAACAATGATGCAAGTTAGTATCTTGTAATACAAAATTCAGCTTCTTCACAGTCTATTCAAAAGGTGAACAAAAGAACACTGCAACCACTACAGCCTCAGTCCAAGCACCATCTATCCAACAGAAGTCGGTCAAAAAGATTGAATAAAATCACAAGTATTCCTTCTACACACAATCATCTCATGCATCCAAACTGGTTAAAAGGGTCCAAACCTTCTAGCCATAGTTTCGTGACGCCCTTCAACAAGCTAAGCAATGCAACTTCTCCAGGAAGGAAAACAACTCATCAAGATGCAGATTCATCAAATGATTTTCCCTCTCCACCAAGAAATCAATGCAATGGAGATCATCACTTCCAAAGGAGGTAGTATTGATACAAGTGGATGTCGGTGGCCACCCACCTATTCCAACTGGCTAAAAACAGGCTTCTGATAATTTACTATTTTGAGCAATTTTTCGGTTCCTAAACTTCTGGGGCCATTTTGAGGGCCTAAATGAAGTTTTTTTTTCTGGATCAAGCACCTAAATGAAAGTTAAATCCTTTGGTTGAGCCCCAAAAATGAATCTCCTCGAAGATATTTTTCCAACAAGCTATCGTGCGCCCTAAACAGAGATCGTATGCCAAAGTTACGCCCCTGGGAAGTTGATACACCAAACTACCCAAAACGAGGTCCAAAGAATTGTTGGCTTTTCATCTTCCAGTGTTAGGGTTTTGGATTTTATTTATGTTAAAAAGGCCTTTAGAGCCTCATTTTAATCATATTATTGTGAATGTGATTAGCCTTCACATCTCATCTTAGAGATAAGCTGCCACCATTCTAGTGACTCTTTCACTTTGTATTTCTACAATTTTGTACATTTTGCTCATTAATAGAAATTGTGTATTACTATATATCAATGTCTCTTGTTATATTTCAAATATATATTTGGTATATTATTGTCTCTCTTACATTATCTCTATATATTTATGTTTTATATCTCCACTCTCATTTCATGCCAAAAATAATTTGGATCAGTGGTATCAGAACAGGATGCTCTTGATCGTTTTTTTAGTGCATGTCCTCGACAAGGTCCGAGTATAGAAATTTGGGTATCGAGCTTGTATCTCTTGAGGAAAATCACTCTTGCACACCCAAGAAACCCTCCATGGTGGAAGAAAAAAAAATGACAGAGAAAATGATTCTATTAATCTATTGCTTGAGAAAGCTCTCATGCAACACAGGGACAAAATGATGGAGAATTGTTCCCACATCCTCCAATGCCTTTCGATAACAACCGAAGCGTATTCATCAAGTGACCACTTTGGAGTCACCTCGCATTTCAAGGTACAACTTAATTTTGATATTCCTGTATTTGAAGGACATATAGATGCGGATGCCCTAGAAAAATGGTTAAATCTGCTAGAAGGTTATTTCTTTGTTCACAGTTTCTCCGACAGGGAAAATATCACCTTATCACTCCTTAAGTATTCCCCCCATGTAAAACATTAGTGGGAAACTTATTGGGAGAAAATTTCCACAAAGGATTTTGGAATATATGGGGTCGATCCCACTTGGGATTCTATTGTGGATGTGGTCAAGGAACGATATTACCCTGTTGGTAATTATGACGACCAATACATGAGATGGACCACGCTAGGTCAAGAGAGGGGCAAAGATGTTGGCAATTTTAGTTAACAGAAAGAAAATTAGCGTATACTTGTCATTGATGGCAAGTACAGTTGTGGTTACAGTGATGACAATAGCAATGAATAGCAGCGCAACAATAATCGGGAGGAGAAGAGTCAGTGACCGTAGGATCTCATTCAAATTTCCCGAAAGAACGAGGACCGACAGATCTGTAGAAGTTGCGAGAGAGATAACCCATCGGAGAATCGGGGATCGGGACTTTGAAATGTCCTGTTCATTCGACAACGAAAACCCCGAAATCGCGATATGCGA
>ML781836.1:533823-544874 GCA_009831015.1 Picea engelmannii
CGTGCGGGGTCCAACAGTAGTACTCGGCCCAATATCTCAAGGCACTAACTAAGGAGGATAGACCGTACCCTTAGCCGTACTACCCGACTACCCAGGTACTAGAGAGTATCTTCCCGAGTGTTGTTCTCGGTGACACTATAGCATTCCGGTGACCGATAGGTTTATCTAAAGAGGGCTTCAAGAAATCTAGGCCGATCCGTACACAGGTGCTGTCTGATGCGCTACCACTCGAAGGGGTACCAACATGGGTTACAAGGGTGGCCAACAGATGTGCGCTTAAGAACCACTTGTATTTCCTGCATGTATGAATCCCTCAACCGCAGGTTTATGCACGTAAAGACAGATCTCTGTGGCTTAAAGATGCCGGAATACGTCTCTACCCTGAAAAAAAAAATACCCACAATTTCTGCCAAGGAAAGTGCTCTGATACCACTTGCAAGATACCTGATATATAAAATATGCAGAACAGAAATAAAATGCTATAAATGGCAGAATAACAGTAAAATATCCAACATAATCTTCATAATACACAGAAATGATATACGAAATAGCAATAGAAAAGAACTTTGATTCAGAAAGCAATGTTCACAGGCCTCTTCGAGGGGGAAACCTCCAGTCGAGCAGCGCTCTGTTACAATAATCTCCAAGCTAGGGTTTTCATACCCTCGACTCTTATTTATACTAAATATGTCTATTAAGAGAAGCATCTAGAGGAAGATCCTTCTAGAAGCGGAAGATCCTTCTAGAAGCGGAAGCTTCTATCAGGTCTTCTTACATCCGCCTTATTCTATTTTATTGAAAGGTCTTATTAATATTGACCTTTATTACACCCGAATACATTGATCTACCTATGTGTGGGTTAGGACCTTAACAATTACAATAAATCTCAAGATGAATACTTATGATGCCTCCTACTCCTATTTATACTAATAATATCTTATAAAGAACATTCTAGATGAATATCTTTCTAAAAGAAGAAGCTTCTATTAGTTATTCTTACATTGAATTGTTCACAATTATTAAATAGTCCTTATTAACTAATTTCGGCCTTTATTACATGGAAAACATATTATTCTACCTATGTGAGGGGTTAGGGAGTTTAGGTCCCTAACACACACACAATAATCACAATAGAGAGGAGTCATCGAGGGATTGTATAGAACTGAAGGGATTCACTATGGTGTTATGCAAGCCAACAAAGGAGCTCTTAGAGATCATGGAGTCTCTACACTTAGTGAGGAAGGGATTCCCTACTGAACTTATACCTGTGAGATAGTTTTTCATTTGACCATTAGTTTTATAGTTTTGTTCAATTCACCCTTGTGGTATCATGGTCTGGTGAGGGAGTGGCTAGATGTAGAGAGACAATGATCCAAGAGGATCTAAAATGGAAAAAATTCATAGTCCTCAAATATCATAAAAAAAAACAACACCAAGTCGAAGAGATCATCACAAGCTTTCCAATGGTGTAAACAACACCTTAAACGGAGTCCGAACGAATAAGTTATGGATAGTCAAAGTTTCGGTTAACCAATCAAATTCAACCTGCTAACATCAACATCCGTATAGATCACGTCAGCAGCCAATTGTGAAGAGGTGACATCAACATGATGTAATGATTATGTTAGCATGCCGACGTGGTAGCATGACAAGCTACCATGTGGCATGTTGATTTGGAATTTTTTGTGGCCACATAGGCTAATTGGAAAGTGACACATGACACCCACAGATGGTGACACATGGCACCACCTAAGGGATGCCATGTGGCCTATTGAATGGATGACACGTAAGAAAATGATTCGGCAGCTGACTGGAAAAGGTGGGCTAGTGACAAGAGGCACCACATTTACCACCCATAGGCTACCACATGGCCTACAGATAGGATGACACACATGCATGATGAATGGACACATGTGGCAAATGACAGGGTGTTACATGGCCCAATAATAGGGTGCCACATGGAAGCACCAAAATTCCCAATAAGGGTTGGGAACTGAAAAAATAAAAAAATTAAATGGCCACCAAACCAATCAGTGGCTCCATATATCGACGAACATACACAAAATCCGACCACATCCAGATTCCATTCAAGGGTCACATCATTGTTTGATGCACAAGGTCTAGAAGTAATGCTATATAATATGGTTCGTTGGGCACCAATCCCAAACATAGCGGTGGTTTTAAACAATGATAAGGGATATGTATTAAATTACATATATGGTTATAACAAGAGGAGAAAAGGGGAGCCCACAGGTTCAACCCCAGGTCTCCCCTTTAACAAACAACTTGATATATATCCACTTACCAACGAACCATGGGTGGGACTTGGTAATTCCTCCCGGTTTTTTTTATTTGAACCCAATATTTTTCCAGAGTTCTGGGGTCTGTGCCCAACCAAGTACAGGGCATGATTTTCTATGCAAAAAAAAATTATTGCAGGTGTTGTACGAACTGTAGTGGCATGCAATTCGAGGCAGAGAGCCCATGAGGGATTGAAGGTGACAATGTCATATTGGAACGATTTGAAAATCATTTTTACACTAATCCTTGCAATGAGCCCATTAGTGTAGTCATATTTTGCATTCAAACAACGAATCTGCAGGCCATTTTCCATTTTGAGGTATAGCCATGAAATTTATGCCAATTTTTGATGAGATAATATAAAAGCCTCTCCACTTCGAAGTGGGCCTAGAGACGTAGTCCATTGTTGGGACAAACTTCGTTATCATGTATTGTGTTCTTTCTCTTCTTGTCATATTTTCTTAATGTTTATGTCCTCTTTAATCATGTTTCACATAAGATTTTATTTATTTCTTAATGCAATTCATGTAAATGTCATCGATGAAAATATATTAGATCATGTTGGTATCAGAGTGGTCTTCTTTCACTTGAATTGTGAGTGTGAATGCTTACCAGGGCCAATCTCAAAACATGTGAAGGAAAAATTAAGACTTTCAACCTAGACATTGGACATGCAACTCGAAGAAGGGAAATGGAGGATGAATAACTTCGTGCAAATAATGAGAAATATTTCCACATAGCTTTCTACCAGATGTGAGTCATGGTAGAAAAATTGTTTCCAGATTACGAGAAGCGAGTTGCAAAGAAGGAGAAGAAGAAGAAAGTTAAAGAAGAGGATAATGCTTAAGTGAACCATGGAATTGGAGGATATCCTCCTCAGCCTTCATCTCCATCTTCAAGTTCAATCTCATCTTCCTCTTCCTCTCATTCTC
Organism: Picea engelmannii; assembly: GCA_009831015.1. Classification (NCBI taxonomy): domain Eukaryota; kingdom Viridiplantae; phylum Streptophyta; class Pinopsida; order Pinales; family Pinaceae; genus Picea; species Picea engelmannii. Next base: position 537,057 of record ML781836.1, read on the forward strand.
ATCATTCTAGTTTTCATCCAAGTACTTCTAAAAATCCATTATTGAATATAGATGTGAAATTTAATTTGCCCATGTTTAATGGAAAAGCTAATGTAGATAAGCTAAATAATTGGATCAGATAGATCAAAGTTTATTTTCATGTACAACATATCGAAGAGGAAGAGACGAAGATCCAGTTGGCTTGTCTTCGGCTGGAAGGCACAACACTTATATGGTGGGAGAGGAAAACTCGGAAAGGTAGTAAGCATAATGGTAAACTCTTTCTTCATGGTATGAATTTAATTATGCATTGAAAAAACAATTATATCCATTGGGTTATGTTCAAAAATCCATGATGGAATGGAAAAATCTAAAAAAGGTTAAAGCTCAAAGTGTTCAGAGTTTCACAGAGGAGTTTTGGAAACAAGAACTTGCATTGAATGTTCCTTTAGATTCTCATGAAACTTTCATGAAGTATATTTGTGCACTTCACAATTACATTCAACATACATTATTATTGTTTAATCCCACAAACTTATATGAGGTGTGTGTGCAAACTACTCACCTTGAAAGCAGGGGAAATAATGTATAGGAAGACCAACCAAAGAAATTTTCCAAGTTCCAGAGAAACAAGTTCAAATGGAAAAGAAAGGACAAGAAGACAATGAAAACAAAGAAAGAGGAAGGAAATCCCTCTTGCACACATTGTAAAAAATATGGGCATGATGACGAGCACTTCTAGAAGCTACATCTAGATCTGAAGCCTAAGAGATTTGGTGGCAAAGGGAAGCTAAAAACAATTGCAACAATGCAACAATACCTAGGTTCTAACTTAGGTGATCAGGAAAATATCACAGGTGTTGAATTAGAAGGTAAAGTTTCCTTGCATGCTAGTTTAAGTTATGAAATTCCATCTCTTGAAAATGATAAAATAAGAAGTTAATTATTCCACATAAGAGTAGTGACCAAACACACAAAAGTGGAAACTCTACTTGATATTTGAAGAGATTGTAAAGAAATTGGGATTAACCACAAGACCTCGCCAGAAACCTTACCCTCTTGGTTGGGTGGATAAAAATGCAAAACTTTAGGTTACCAATAAGTGTAGATTGAGGTTTTCTATTGCTTCTAAGTTGATAGATGAGGTTGATTTGGATGTGATTCTGTTGGATATTCATGGTATTGTATTAGGGAGTCCTTATCTTTACGGCATCAAAGCTATATTCTTCTGAAAAGAGAATAAATACCATCTCACAAAATATGGAGTGGAATATATTGTTAGGGATCACAACATGGAAGCCAACCCATCACTTATTAATACAGGTAAAATAAAGAGAGCCATAAATACTTGTAAGAACCTTGTGCTCACGATTGTAAAAACCAAAGAGCCTGATAAGTCTAATACTCTTAATCCTTTACATAAAAATAAAATGCTTGAGATGAGATAGGTCTTTTAGTGAGGAGATGGAAAAAAAATGGCCTTCGACACTTTAGAAGAAAAGGTAAACCCTACACCAATACTATATCTACCATACCTTCAACAACCATTTAAGTTTACCAGTGTAGATTCCATGAGAGCAGATATACTTTTTAGACCTTCTAGTTTTTCATATATTGTTTTGAAGAACGTTGATCATGTTAGCTATGTTGAAAAATATGCTATTGACGAAGTCTTCAAAGATGTATTTGAGAGGATAATCCATGGCTTGCAGGTAAAAATATTTTAGTTGTAGGACAAACTATTCTACCATTTGGATAGACTTTGTATTCCTACCATTAAGAAAGTGCATGTAATTGGAGAAGCTTACACTTCTCTTATATTTGGGAATTTTTGGGTAGAGAGTATTTTAGTACATTTGTTGAGGTTATGTTTGCCTCAAATGGAAGTAATTGTAACCATGATTGTAAAGGGGTGTGTATTGTGCATTTTTAAGCCCACTAATAGAAAATTGGGGTTGTACACACCACTCCATGTTCCTTCTCATCCTTGGAAGAGTATCTCCTTGAATTTTGTATGGGGGTTTCCTATGTCAAAAATGGGTCATGGCTACTTGTATTCTCTAGTGGATATGTTTAGAAAGACGTGTGTCTTTATGTTATGTAAAAAGCAGATCAGTGCTGAGAGAATTGCTCACCTTTTGTTTCAGCATGTATGGGTTCACTTTGGACTTCCCACATCCATTATCTTGGATCAAGACACTTGATTGCTTGGAACGTTTTTGTGGAGAATTATGGAAACCAAGATGAAGAGGAGTATTTCTTTCCATCCACAAATCAACGAGAGGTTGTTAGAAGAACAATGGTTCATTTGCTCGGAGGCTACTGCAACAAACATCCAAAGTTGTGGTATGACAAGCACATAGTTGATCACCAGTTTCAAGTGGGAGATCAAGTGTGGCTCCACATCAAAAAAGTTTTGTTGAGGGAGAATGAAATAAGCTCAAGCCCATCAGATATAGAGCCTTCACGATCTTGGAGAAAATTGGCACAAATTCCTTTCTCCTAGATCTACCACCGTACATGCAGATATACTCAGTTGTAAACATAAGAACTTGGAACTTTATGAGCCTCCAATGATCATGGATCAAAGGGAGAGTGTTTTGTTACCTTCAGTGGACGAGTTTTCTCCTGAGTACTTGGACTAGTTAAAGGAATATATCATCATGGACAGAAGGACGAGGACTTCATGCAGGGGTGATATTAAATATCTTTGTGTGGGCCTTAAGAGAACACATCCAAGTAAATAATGGTGGATTGAGAAGGATAAAGTGAGGGAGAAATTCCCTCACTTGTCTATTGAATTATGAGGCTTTTGGAGGTCCAAAATATTCTTAGTGGAGAGGAATCATCTAGGAGGATCTAAAAGAGAAAAAAATCAAAGTCCTCAAATGTCATAAAAAAAACAATGCCAAGTCAAAGAGCTCGTCACAATATTTCCAACAGTGCAAATGACACCTCAAGCAGAGTCTAAACGAAGAAGTTATGGACAGTCAAAGTTTCAGTCAACTAGTCAAAGTCAACTTGCTGACATCAACATCCGTATAGATGATGCCAACATCCAAATTTGTAGAGGTGACATCATCGTGAAGTAATGATGATGTTAGCATGCCAACGTGGTAGCATGACATGCTACCACATGGCATGCTGATTTTTTGTGGCCACATGGGCCAATTGGCAAGTGACACATGGCACCCCCAGATGACAACATGTGGCACCACCCAGGGGCCACCACGTGGCATGCTAAATGGATGAAACAGAGGTAGATGACTCAACACGTGACTGGAAAGGGTGGTACAATGATAGGATGTGCCATGAGACACCACCCAAAAGCCTCCACATGGCCTACTGACTAGAAAACACACAACCATGATGAATGGACATAGGTGGAAAATGATAGGGTGCCACGTGGCCCACTCACAGGGCACCACATGGAATCCATGAAATTCCCAATAAGGGTTGGGAACCAAACAAATAAAAAAATAAAATGGCCACGAGACCGGTCGGAGGCCCCATATCCCAATGGATGTACAGAAAATCCAACCACATCCAGATTCCGTGCAAGGTTCACATCCTTGTTTGGCATGCAAGTTATAGAAGTAATGCTATTTAATATGGTTTGTTGGGTACCAATGCCAAACATAGCGGGGGTTTTAAACAATGATAAGAGATATGTATTAAATAAAATATATGGTTATAACAGAGGAAAAAAGGGGAGCCCAGGGGTTTGACCTCGGGTCTCCCCTTTAACAAACAACTTAATATATATCCACTTACCAATGAACCATGGGTGGGACTTGGTAAGTCCGCCTGCGTTTTATTATTTGAACCCAATTTTTTTCTAGAGTTCAAGGGTTTTCACCCAACCAAGTACAGGGAACTATTTTCTATGTAGAAAAAAATTATTGTAGGTGTTGTACGGTGTTGGACATGAATTTTTCCATATAATTTTCAAGAAAAACCTACGAAGGAAGAAAGGGTGCAGAAGGAAGAAAGGGCGCAGAAGGAGGAAATCACACAGAAGGAAGGAAGCGTGCAGAAGGGAACAAAAGGATGGAGAAAGTGCACATACATAAGGATAAAGCAAGTGAGTAAGAGAAGGAAGCAAAAAAGGATGACAGTGAGACTTTCTAGAAATATAAGAACAATATAAAATTTGTATAAAGAACGATAAGTAAAAGAAGGGAAAAATCCAGTTAACTGAAGTTGGCCATGCCATGCATTGTAATGGGTTATTTTGGGATAGATAATAATAGGTTTTTAAGCTCTAGATTTTGGGTGTAAATATGTAACGGGATTGGGAGATTAGTGTGCATAGAAGGGAATCAATGTTATTAAAATATCATGAATGTAATAGACAGTTAGTAAGAAAGAAGATGAATAAAGAAGGAATTTAGAGAGGGTATTGTGTCTTATGTTCTTTACTTGTATGTATGTGTTTATGAATGATGTTATACTTTGTAGAATGGAGTTAGTATATGGATTGATTATGATGCAATGGTTATGTATGGCTGTGCTAATATCGGTAATAATCAAGAATATACTTAAGCTAAGAGGATAAGGAACAATAATTCACACCTCCGCCTCCATTTCCCTTTGTTAAGCCCTAATATTGGCTCATTACCCCTTAATTGGGCCATATTATATTAGTAATTTTATTTTATTTATGTCGGCTTTAGGCCATTAGTTGTAATTATACCTCCTAGTCTCCTATATATACCAAGGAGACATTTTCATTTTGAATCATCTTGTACTTGAACATTTAAGTGGGGTAAAATGAGGTTGCCCCCTCGAAGAGGATTATTTTATGAAATTATCTCTTTTTCAAGGCGTTGAGTACTTTTTCTGAGGTTTTTCTATGCTATATTGATATTTGGTTCTTAACATATGGTATCAGAGCTCAAGGTATTGGGGTTTCGCTGCTACATCTGAGACACCTTGGAATTTTTGCTATAACTTTTTTTCTACAATGTTTCAAAAGGAACGGCTTGGAGGAGATTTATCAGACGGATCAAGGTACATTGGGTTCAAATTTCAGATTTGGAGGCCTTATACTTTCAGAGATACAACCTGTACAAGATAGGGTTCTGGAATCATCTTGAACTGAGTCATTGCAGAATTTTCACTATAAAACATTTTCTGTAATGTTTCAGACACTAAAATATGGAGGCTATTCACAGAAATTAGTAAGGTAACTTTGGTAAAAATTTCAGCTTCTGTTTCATCCTAAATTTGTAGATACACCCTGTGTAAGATAGGGTATCTGACTAGTCCTATTGACTAGTCTCAAGAAGGTGTTGTAGGTAAAACAATCATAACTTCTTCCTAGAGTATCCAAGTTGAGTGGGACTAGTTTCATTGGATCGTGGACAGTCTGTATTATTTCTTGTATGAGTTTCATATTTTTATATCAATTATTTTGTGCGGGGCATGCTATACAAGTGAGATATCCTGGAAAGGCCAAAAATCGACAAGTTGTGGGGAAGTTACCATAAATTCCACTTGGCACATACAATTTTGATCATACCTATGGCATTGCAGAGAAGAAATATCAAAGAAATACATAAAATAAAGGTTCATACCCAGAAGGATCAAAACTTGGGAGATACAACAAAATAAAGATTGTTTAGCAAAACCACCTCAAAATCAAGGTTCAAAAGTGATACTTGGCCAACATGCTACCCAAAAAGGGAACTTCAACACCAAATAAGCCTCCAGAAAATCCTACTTGGACTCTTTATGAAGGTGAATAAATGCGTAGGGACATAAATTATTTACAAAAGAAGATAGTAACAAAAGATGAACTACAAGAGATGGAAGCTAAGTTGGAGGCAAAGATGGATGGTTTAAAAGAGGAGATCATGGAAGTATTGAAAAATTTTGTAACAGAGAAGACACATGAAAGTGAAAATGCATCCCATGAAATTCATGATGAGGAGACAAGGAAGGTGAATCAAGAATGGAGAAACTACAACTTTGGGTTGAAGACCAACCACATTCCTAAGATCGATATGAGGAAGTTTGATGGCAAGGACCCAATCACATGGATACTTCAGATGGAGCAATTCTTTGATCTACATAATGTGCCACATACACAAAATGTATGGATTGCTTCTTTATATTTAGAACATAATCAATTTGTATGGTATCGATGGCTTTGTTCTCGCAAATCAGTCGTCACTTGGACAATTTTCACGGAAGAAATGATAGCACACTGTGAGGATACAAGGAGCAATACCTTCTTTAGCCAATTGACAAATCTCAAGCAAAAGGGTTCAGTTACCAAGCACATTGAGAACTTCCAAAGATTGAATATAAAGGTAACCGATATTCTAGATGAGCACTTGATTGATGTATTCATAGGAACTTTAAAGGATAACATTCAACATGACGTTTGCCTTAGGGAACCCAAATCATTGGAGAATGCATTTAAGGTGGTAAGAAATGTTGAAAGTAAAAATATGGCTATGGCTACTAGAATGACCAATCCTAACATCTATAGAGAGAACAATGCTTCTTCTTCTAAAACACCTCAACCTACAAGTTTGACACCTCAACAATTGGAGGAGAGAAAAAAAAAGGTTTATGCTTTAATTGTGACATCAAGTACAGTAAGGGACATAAGAGTGGTGAGAAGAAAATATTCTACATAGATTGTGAAGAGGAAGAAGAACAAGAACAAGAACCATCTCGAGATGAAAACGTAGAAGAAATTTTGTCTGAAGAATTGATTCCCACAATATCATTTAATGCATTGGCTGGAATTAGCACTCCTCAAACCCTCAAGATCGAAGGATACATCAAAAATAAAAAGGTAATAGTCTTAATTGATTCTGGCAGTACTCATAATTTCATTCACTATAAGTTAGCCAAAGCTCTCAATTACTTTGTATATCCAGTGCCAGATTTTCAAGTAATGATTGCAGATGGAGGAACTATCAATTGCTCGGGAAAATGAAATAAGATCAATCTTACTATGGGGGAATATGTAATGAATAGTCCAATGATTGTTATACCCATGGGTGGTACAGATGTTGTACTAGGAATCCAATTTTTACACATTAGGAACAATGGATTTTAATTTTGAAGAACTTTTCATGAAATTTTCATTGGAAGGAAAAGAAATTGAGTTAAGAGGTATCACAGGGAAACCCAGTAAGGTGATAATCTCTAATGGCGTGACAAAATTATTAAAAAAGGGGCATCAAGGTGTTATTGCACAACTATGCTCACTAGATGTTCAAACATCTAAGCCATCTATTCCTCAAGATCTCCAAAGGATCATTGATAAGCATTCCAAAGTATTTGAATATATTCCCAAAGGTCTTGCACCCACTCGGAATCATGATCATGAAATTCACCTAATTCCTGGGAGTGCTCCTCCTAACATCAGGCCATACAGATACCCTTACGCATAGAAGAGTGAAATTGAGGGCATGGTTGAAGAAATGTTAGAGGTTGGAATTATTAGACCTATCCAAAGTAATTACTCTGCACCAATGGTAATGGTATTCAAGAAAGACAGCTCATGGCGTATGTGTCCAGATTATAGAGAGCTCAACAAGATCACTATTAAAGATAAGCTTTCCATTCCCGTCATTGATGAATTGTTAGATCAACTACATGGAGCAATCTATTTCACAAAATTGGATCTTTGTTCAGGGTATCATTAGATCATAATGAAGGAAGAAGATATCCAAAAAAAAACATTCCGAACTCATGAAGGCCATTATGAATTTTTGGTCATGCCTTTTGGCCTTACAAATGCACCTTCCACATTCCAAGGGTTGATGAATTCCATTTTCAAGCCCTTCCTTCTAAAATTTGTGTTAGTATTTTTTG
>ML781836.1:546431-561566 GCA_009831015.1 Picea engelmannii
AAGGATAATAAATTATCACCAAAGTACTATGGCCCTTATAAGGTGTTGCAAAGGATTGGTACTATGGCATACAAATTGGAGTTGCCTGCATCTTCATGAGTACACCCAGTTTTCCATGTTTCATGCTTAAAGAAGGTTATAGGTGACAAGATCCCAGTTCAAACTATATTTCCAGAACTTGACGAGGAAGTTAAAATCATATTGGAGCCTAAAGCCATCACGGACACAAGAATTTGCCAGCTGAGGAATAGATCCATTTCAGAGTTTCTCATTAAATGGAGGAAACTACCAGCTGAAGATTCCACTTGGGAAGATAAGTCTTTTATACGGAAGCATCCAGAGTTACTCAAGAATTGTGGACAACACTTGTCTCAAGGGGAGGGGCATGTTAAGCCCTAATATTGGCTCATCACCCCTTAATTGGGGCATATTATATTAGTAATGTTATTTTATTTATGTCGGCTTTAGGCCATTAGTTGTAATTATACCTCCTAGTCTCCTATATATACCAAGGAGACATTTTCATTTTGAATCATCTTGTACTTGAACATTTAAGTGGGGTAAAAGGAGGTTTCCCCCTCGAAGAGGCTTATTATCTGAAATTATCTTTTTTTCAGGGCGTTGAGTACTTTTTCTGAAGTTTTTCTATGCTATATTGATATTTGGTTCTTAACACCCTTACTACTGCAAAAACCTGGTTCTTGAAGTCCCCATAGATACCTTGGTCGAGACTTCATATACACAATAAGGTGATGCCAAAAGGGTAGGTGTCTTGAGGGTTTTTTGGTAACTGTTTAACCAAACCTTGGGTCTTACAACCCGTACGCAGACTCATTTTATCCCAACAAATGGTTTTGTTTCTGGTATTGGGAAATTGCGATTAAGGGAATGTTTTGGAGGTCGACTAAGAAGGAAATCATAGACTGGTTGGAACAAAAAGAAAAGGAATTCATGCAACAAGAGAATAGGAACCCTTAGATGAGTAACAAGTAATGGATTCAAAATTATGTGTTCACAGACTTGCATGAAATTTTCTTTGGCGAAACTCAGAAATTCTGATCGAGTGGCTAGAAAGATTGGTCGAGAAGACCAGAAGGTTTAGTGCTACAACACGAACAAATTGGACTACTGAATTGATAATACAACTGAATTTGGTAAGTAATCCAACTACTCAATGAATTGATTTTCGGTTAGATAGTGTATTAGGGGGTTATATTACAAAATTTGTAGTATATTGCATTAAATCATACAATGTTGCAGAAATATTTTTTTTCAAAGGACCATGCGGTACGTTATTGAAATCATTAAATACATGGATAAACATGTTGTTATGTGAAAACCATGTGATTATTATGAAGTCCGATGGATAAAGGGGATTTGAATGCATAGGGGGAGCCGAAGGATGACAGGGGAATTGTCTAAGAGAAGGAAGCAATGAATGAGGAAGGAAGACACTGAGGATGCAAGAAGGAAACATACCAGAGGAAGAGTATGATTTTGGAGAATTGTACGGAGGAAGAAGGTATAAGAGGTAAGAGACTGGGGATAGGAGAGAAGAATGACAAAATGAGCTGAAAGAAAGTGAACCTTGCACACAAATCCGAAGAGTCATAGTCCAGTCCAGTAATAGAGGAACCTGAAATTCCAACTCAGACAAGATCATATGTTGAATCCATGACCCCATGTGCATCACCAAAGTTAGGGATAATAGTTGAAGACTTGTCAAAAGATATCATCATTAGTCAAGTATTACAAAGTAGTATTCTTCAGAATAGTGGGAGTAGTACGCAGAGTCAAAATTGGACTCCATTAACATCACTAAGAGGAGGGAATACACAAACCAACATGGAGAGAGTTTATATAGATTATTTTCAGCACAAAATGAGAGCGAAGATATAACAAAAACAATAGCTCTTTGGATCTTCAATTGGGGTGAACAATAGCTCTTTGGGGTGAACAATAGCTCTTTGGAAAGGTATCGTCGAAGAGATTCATTTTGGGGGCTCAATCAAATCCTTTAGATTTCATTAAGGTGCTTGATCCCAAAAATATTCATTTAGGCCCTCAAAATGGTCGTTAAAGCTTAAAAACCAAAAAACTACTAAAAATAGTAAATTACCAGAAGAATATTTTGATCCAGTTGGAGTAGGTGGGTGGCCACGGATATCCATGTGGATCAATCCTTCCTCATTAGTAAGTAATTTTCTCCATTGTGTTGAGTGCCCGGGGGAGAGGTAAAATCATTTTTTGAATCTGCATCTTGTTGAGTTTCTTGCCTTGCTGGAGAAGTTGCGCTACTTAGCTTGTTGAAGGCTATCACGAACCTGTGGATGGAAGGGTTGGACCTTTTTAACTAGTCTAGCTACATGAGATGAATTTGTGCAAAAGGAATCATTTTTTTCGTTTCAATCTTTTCGACCTTCTTCTGTTGGACAAAAGGTTCTTGGACTAAGGCTGCAGTGGTTGCGATTTTCTTCTGTTCACCTTTTGAACAGGCTGTGAAGAAGATGAATTTTTTACTATGAGATACTAGCTTGCGACATTGTTTAGGTGGGACAATAGTTGGAACTACTTATGGTATACTATAGAGATGATCCCCTAGAGTAATAATGACACTACAGGGTCAAGACTCATAAATAACATGGTGCTTCCACATATATGGTTGTCCTAACAGAACATCACAGACATCCAGTGGGGTAACATCACATAATACTTCATGATTGAAGGGATAAATGTCGTATGACAATCAACATTGATTTCTGACATAGAGGTATCATCCCTGGCGAAGCCACCCGTTGTTGTATGGTTGTGGGTGTGGTGTTGTCGACAATCCCAACTGTTTGATGACCTTTATTGAGATGAGTTTCTTCTCTCTTCCTCTATCAATAATAAAATGAAGTGGGGTCCCATTCACCCACATATGTGAATGAAAAAGGCACTATCCCTCTTCAGGATCTACTGGTTCTTTTAGTTGAATTGTTGCGGTCGGGATAGTAACAGTGGGGTCTGCATTGATGATTTGTCTTTTCCCATTATTTTATGAATCATATTCTAAATCAAGTTTTGGCTCCTTCTCTTTGATCTCAGACACTAATGACTATTTTGAGTGACATTCATCAGTGTTGTGCTAGGGGATTTTGTGGAAATCGCACCACTTTCCAGTGTCCTTCTTCATCTTTTTGTTACCCTTCTTTTCTTGTGGCCTGGACAATTTTTCGGGAGGCTATTTGTTAGGTCCATATTTATCATATTTTGGTTGTTGTGGATTTTCATAAATGAACTCCCATTTGTTCTGGTGCCTAAATTTCTATCATTTTGACAACATATTGATAGGAAACTCCCAATGATGAGATGTCTAGGAAATCCATTTTGGTTTGGATGTACCTATGCAGAGCCCCATGGTATTTTAGAACCAGATGCCACTAGGAGTCTTTGATACCCATGTTGGTGTGAAAGGTATGGAAATTATTTATGAAATCTGACACTGTTTGGCCCCTCTCTTAACACAACATGGTCCATCTCATGTACTAGTCATCATAGTTACCAATAGGGCAATATTGTTCCTTGACCTCAACCACAAAAAAATCCTAGGTGGGCTCAGACCCATATATTCCAGACACCTCTGTGGAACATTGCTCCTAGTAAGTTTCCTACCAATGTTTGACATGAGGGAGAGCCTTAAGGAGTGTGAAGGTGATCTTTTCCCTGTCAGAAAAATTGTGAACACATAAATAACCTTCTAGCAGATTTAACCATTTTTCTAGGGCATCTGCATCTATCTTTCCTTCAAATACAGGAATATCAAAATTAACTTGTACCTTGAAAGATGAGGTGCCTCCAAAGTGGTCACTTGAGGAAGACATGCCTGCTTTAATCAATAATCATTGAAGGATGTGGGGAAAATTCTCCATAATTTCATCCCACTGTCACGTGAGAGCTTGCTCAAGCAACAAATTAATAGAATCATATACTCCATCATTTTTCTTTTTTTCCACCATGGAGGGTTTATTAGGCATGCGAGATAAATTTTCCTCAAGAGAGACAAGCTCGATACCTGACTTTCTATACTCAGACCTTGTCGAGGACATGCACTGAAAAATGATCAAGAACTTACTACTTTGATACCACTGATTCAGATTATTTTCAGCACAAAATGAGAGTGGAGATATAACATAGAAATATTCAGAGATATTTCAAGAGATAAAATAATATTAAAAATATATATTGAATATATAACAAGAGGCATCGATATACAGTAATACATAATTTCTATTAATGAGAGAAATGTACAGAACTGTGGAAATACAGAGTGAAAGACTCATTAGAATGGTGGTAGCTTATCTTTGAGAAGAGATGTGATGGCTACTCACATTCACAAGAATAAGATCATTACAATTAGGCTCCAAGTCATTTTTAACATAAATAAAATACAAAACCCTAACCTTGAAAGATGAAAATCCAACAGTTTTCTAGACCCCGTTTTGGGTAGTTTAGTGTATCAACTTCCCGGGGGTGTAACTTTGGCATACAATCTCTGTTTTGGGTGCACAATAGATCGTTGGAAATGTATCTTTGAGAAGATTTATTTTGGGGGATCAATCAAATACTTTGGTTTTCATTGAGGTGCTTTATGCTGAAAAAAATTCATTTATTCCCTCAAAATGGCCTCGAGAGTTTAAAAACCGAAAAACTACTAAAAATAGTTGATTTCCATAAGACTGTTTTGAGCTAGTTGGAATAGGTGGGTGGCCACTGATATCCACCTGGATCAAGAATAGAAAATATACTTTGACTTCCTGAATTTAAGGGAGTAGGATCAGAGGATCCAAAACAACATTTTTTGTCTGGGAAACAGTTTGGGTCACTAAAAACATACAATATTATGTCGTAAAAATTGTGTAGTTAGCAACAACATTTAGAGGTCATGTGATGGTATGGTATATGAAATTACATAGCATTAGGCCTAATTCATAGGCCAGGACCTTGGCATAGATAAAGTAAGCGGTATTAAAGGATTTCAAAAATCCAAAGTCAGAGTCACAGTACATCACTAAACTAAAAGAGATCAAACAGGTACAAACACAATATCTATGAAATTACGATCAACTCTTTAATGATGTAATGGGGAGACTGGCATTCCAAATTTTGGATCAACAACATCAAGAGTGGTTTATTGATGGAATTCTACCACACATTCAGAGGCCCCTTATTCAACAAAAGGTTACATTGCATCCCGAGGCACTAGAGATTGCAATGAAACTAGAAGCATCACTGACATGAGACATGGGAGGACTAACATAGGTTCAGAAGTAGTTGGATGCATTAATACTCCAGTTGTTCAGGCTCACCAAGGGAAGGGAAAAATGAGAATAGGTTTGGTGTACGAATTTGTTGGTTACTTGGGCTAACCCAGGTTCTTATCTCAAATAGGTTTCCAACAAAACCCTCAAAACAATCATCCCTCTTGGTAAACCAGAAGGCAATGTTGTGCACATAGTGCACAACATAGTCTCACCCGAGACAGTTGGGGGGCTTCAATAATTAGGTGTTTGCAGTCTAGGAATGAGTGGGGATGGTGTTTATATTATTTCCCTTATGCATCATCCTCATTTAATCATTCATATACTTCTATGATTTATTCATCATTAACTTATGCATGCATGTTTTTATAACTAGATTTAACCATTCATTATTTAATTGATGATTAACATAATAGTAAAAGAACTCATTAAAATCACATCAAATAAAATATTTTACCATGGTTCACCCCCTATTGGGGCTACTTACACAAAGATCTGGCTCTTCTTTTATTTTATTTATCCTGCTGGAAAATCGGCACTGTGTGCATTACATCATGAAGATTACAATCAAAATGAGGGTAAGTACCCTCTGGGAGGCTGAATAGATCACACCAGGCTCCTCATCCTATGACCTAACCCTCAAACTCTATATTATTCCACTCTACCACAATAACCATACAAAACTCCCCACAATCAATAGCTTCCAAATCCCCAACCAAAACCTCCTAGGTCTTTATTTATGCTAATCAACTGGCTTATAGCCATTAAAATATTTGTTAAAAACCCTAACCCTAGCATATTTAGGCTTGTATACATGCATGCCACATTGTTTTTCCTCCTGCATGTTACTTTTCCTTCTTTTTCTGCATGTTGTTTTTCTACCTCCTAAGGCGCGCCCTCCAAAAATAGACCTTTTCTTCCAAAATTAGGTCTGCTCCAAAAATAGATCCTTCTTCCCAAAATAGTCTTATGCCAACATGGCCCCAACACTAACATGTGGCTCATCCCGATCCACTCATGTGGTGCATGCTCCCTGTATAGTCTCTCCAAATTATGGAACTTTTCTTCTAGTTCCTTCCCTTTTTCTTTCACCTATGCAGCTTTATCTGTTAACACCTCGACCATCTATGATATTATTTGTTCTAGTATAAATGATGCGATCTCTAAATTTTCGTGTTCCATCCTTGTCTTCTCTTCCTCTAGCTCCACAATTATCTATGTTGCTTGTTACTGGAGGGGCTCCAACTAGGAATGTCTTTCTTGCTTATTGATGTGCGTAGTCTTTAACTCTATCTACAGGGTCTTCATATCATGCATGCCCTTCAAGGATTCGATAATTATCATGGTTTTATTTCGTTGCTTCAATTCATGCATGGAAACATTTATTTTCTCCTGTTGCTGGTCCAACTGTTGGACCTTTTCATCTTCTTCCAAAGTGGTCCAAATTTGCGCAGTTTTGTCAAACAATTCTTCGACTTCCTTGTCTTCTCTTTCCATTTCATCTATCTGGAATATCATTTGTTGTTCTATTTTGTCTCAGACCTCAGGAGGAGTCATAGGATTACGTTATCCTTTCATCTCCTTGATCTACTGCATATTTCCCTCGATTTTCTATGCAATGATATTTATATTTTCATCTGGGCTCCTATCCGATGTTTGCACACTATATGGAATGCAGTTGTATACCGTTGTTAGCCCCTACTCTAGCTTGTCAACATGTTCCTTTTCCTCCTCCTTCTTTGAATTAAATTGGTCGCAGGTGATCTGTAACATCTCTGTGACCCCCTACCAACTTTCAAGTTGGCGGCATCCGCACAGGATCTGGATTGTACTTCCTGCATTATACTAGCCTAGAGCCCATATAATTCTTTTGTGGGTATTTGCACCATGACTACCTCAAAGTGGTAAATGTCCCCCATGGGTTTCTATGCAGTCTTTTCATCAATTATGACCATATGCTATGTGACCATGAATGTATCCCTTCCCTGCACTACTATCTAAACTATATCATCTTTTTCTTTCTGCATAGGGGGTCGTTGTTTCTTTTTAGGTTGTTGCGTTGTGGCTTGTGGTACTATATGAATTTTTAACTGTTGTAGAGTTTCATGTACTTCTATGATTTTCACCATGATATCTTCTCTCTATGCTTCTTCAATGCATACCACATCTTCCCCCCTATCCTGGACCTTGTCTGCCACAAACGCAGCATCATCCTCTGTCAAGGTGATGACTCGTCCCTCCTTGGTGTACTTCATATTTTTGTGTGTATCCTCCACCTGCTCTATGGTTATTTTTGTATGTGGGGGATGTGCCCCACTCGTCATCTCTTTTTATCCCTCCTCTTCAGCCTGAGATGTGTCTCCCTTCTTGGAATCCTTTTGAATTTCTGTCCTAGGCACCATTGTTGTCCTCCTTGGCCTCTTTCGCACTGTGCTCCTTCCAAATGCATGAGTGTGTGGTGCAGCCTTCCTAGTGTTAGCATCTGGGCTATTTGTCTTGGTTGAGGGACCTACTTCATCTTTCCCCTTGGGTTTGGATGATGTCTTTGTTGTTGTTTTGACTACTGGCACCTTCCACTGTGTAGGCCAGCCTTTAATTATCCAATCGATCTCTCCCCTCGTGACGAAATAATGCATCTCTAGCCATTCCTTCTTTTGATCCCTCATGGCTTTCATCCACATATGGTGCCTCGATGCCTTGAACCTGGTTATCTCGTTAGTTTCCTGGACCGCTTCCACAGGAATGCGCCACACATTAGATGTGCACTATTGTATCTCTTCCAGAAGCATAGCAAACACTGTTATATTCTCCTGTTGATTTTTAGTGTCCTTGGCCTGCTATAGGGATTCATACCTGGTTGTGTAGCACTTCCCATTTCTATCCAGAAAAATGGAAAATTTTGGCTCCTACCATCCTGCCAAGGCTATGAGGATAATTAACCAAGAATAATTGAACTATGTTCCATTATCCTATGCATCTCTATAGTTTATCAAGAATTGTTTCAGGAGGTAAGGCGCCCAACTGAACATTACCCCCTTTGCACATTGCACAACAACTGTGATGACTCATGTTGGATCCTCTTATTTTCTACACTTTCTCAGTAGCTTGAAATCCAAGATCTTGTTGGTAAAACTTGTAGCATCATCATTGATGTCTCTAAGCACAATGCCCATGTTCCCTCTGCTAGTCCAAAACTGTGCCTTAACTATCTCGATGATATCCTTCTCAAGCACTTTGTTGTCCAAGTATTCCTCTGGTTGTGCCCCCATTCTGGGTAATCCCATAATTTTGGAGATCAACGCCACATCAAGATGTATTGGCCTATCCATCCTAATAATTCCTCCATGTACCTAATATAGTAATTGTTTGATGCAAAGACCAACATTTTTACTGCGCCCGAAGTGCGGTATGTCTAGGAGGTTCATGATCCCAGAGTTGTAGAGCACTATTATCCACTGCACAAGCTCCATGATTGGTTTGTGTAGGGGTCCAATTTCCACTGCGTTTTCCAGGTAAGCTTCCTCGGCCAAGTCTCAGAATTGTTTTGCGTCACGCACATCGTGGTTCGAGTACCTTAGTTTAGGAACTTTCCCAAGCATGTCCTCCATGGTCACCTCTACATCCAGGAGGTAGGGAAGTGTAATTTTTGTGACGTCTTGCGTATTTCTTTTCTTCCCAACGCCAGATTGCCCTTTTGTCATTGTTTCTGTGTCATCTTCTTCCCCCTTGGATTTTGTTTGGTTGGTGATGTCCTAGACCAACATCTCCTCCTCATCATGACTCTATTTCTAAACCTTCATTTCATCGGGTTTAGCTGGAGTTTCGGGATTAGGGTTTTCCATACCATTTTGAGTCCCAAAGCTCTACCATACTTTCCCTTGTGCCACTGTCTACATTTCCTCCTCACCCCCTCTTTGGGCTGAGTCACTCTGTCTTTGAAGTCATAACATCTTAGAGCTCGATGAAGTTCTTGGGCTCCACCATCCTTTCCTTCCTCCTTTGGCCTTGTTGAGTAACCCGTGTGTATTGTCTTAGAGATCCAAACTTCGGTGGTGTCATGTTGTATTCGCTTTGGAAAATTGCTCTCTTCTTCACACAATTACACCTAGGGCACACACTTCTATCTCGCTCTGTGCTAAAAAAATCACTAAGTGTCGAGCTAACTCATGATTTTCGCACTTTATAGACCTAGTCATAATTTTTTTTCACTTTTTCCATCCATTTGCTCCAAGTCCAATGTTTCCTGTGTGTTGTCTTTCTATGTTGTCGCATTAGTTGTTGTGTGCGATTTTTTTCCACTTTCCTATTGTTCAAGCAACTTCTACTTCTTTTTCTATTTTTGTATTCCTTTTTCTCCTTTTTATTTCCTTTTATCAGTTTTCTTTCCTAATATCTATTATAGCACACTATATACATGACTTTCTTATTGCACTATAATTCCTAAGAGTTAGTAGGTCGATTGTCCCTATATAGTTTCAGTCGACTACCATTCACCATCCCTTTCAGTTATGCTCCTCCCAAGTCCTTTAGTTGCACAAATCCTCCATATGTGACAATATTTACTTCATATGCCCCAACCAATGCATTCTGAACTTACTAGGGTGTTGCAAATTGTTTTTGTCATAGAGACGAACTAGGTCTCCCTCCTTAAAGATCTTATTTTTTATGTGTTTGTCATGCCATGATTTTTCCCTTTCTTTCTATACTTCTTGCTAAAATCCTGCCAGAATCTTTTCTTCTTCCATTTCCATCAGTTGACTTAACCTCTTGTACTATGCCTCTTTCTGTCATATTGGTCATTACTTCTACGTGCATACTGGGTACCAGAAATTATAATGGCACCATTGGTTCCTATCCATACATCAATATAAATGGTGTATGTCCTGTCAACTTCTTGCATGTTGTCCTGTATGCCCATAGTACTGCTGGTATTTTCAAATCCCAATTATCCTTGTTAACATTGCAAATCTTAGTCAAAGCATTTTCCAAAATCTTGTTGAAAGATTCTACTACCCCATTTTCTTGAGGATGATATGGTGTACTCTTTTGGTGATAGACTTCAAACTCCTCAGTCATACCCTTGATGTTATTATTAATAAAATGGGTTCCTTGGTCACTCATCAAAATCCTAGGACATCCAAATCTTGTGATCACCAGCTCAAATAAGAAGTGCGCTATTGTTTTTGTGTTGCACTATTTGACTAGTGTCGCTTCTACCCATGTGGTTAAGTATTCAATCGCAATAATGATATATCTAGCTCATGAATTTCTTGTTGGTAGATTAATAGGTCCGACAAAATCTATTTCCCATGTTTCAAATACCTACAGAGTTACTTGTGGTCTTATGGGCATCTCATCCCTCCTGTTGGGTTTTCCAACCCTATGACAAACATCACAATTATGGAAATATTCATTGGCATCTTTATGAACTGTTGGCCACCATAAACTTGCATTCAATACCTTTTGCACAGTATATTTGTATGCATAGTGTTCTCCCACTATACCTTCATGAGCCTCTGCTAAAACCCTGGGTCGTTCATGTTCTAATACACATCTTCTCAAAATTTTGTCTACGCCTATCTTGTATAAATGACCTGCAATGAGTTGATAGTATGCATCTCTGACTACCATATTTTTCTTCTGCATATTACTAAACTCCTGTAGCACAACTCCTGTACTTAATAATTCAATGGCACCAGTGAAGTATTCATCAACTACCTGCACTGAAAATAATTGTGCATCAGGGAAGTTGTCTTCCAAGTTAGTAGGTTCTTTTACATTGGTTACCCTTAACAAGTGATCAAGTCCTAAATTTATCATCACCGGTTTGACTATTACCTCAAAAACAAATTCTTGGAATAATAACAACCATCTACATATCCTCCCCCCCCAACATTGGATTGTTGACTAGATATTTGAGGGAAGAGTGATATGTGAATATTTTTAAATTTTTGTGCAGTAAATAATGTCTGAATTTATGAAGTGCATATACCATGGCTCGGACTTGTCTTTCCATGTTGTTGTATTTTTTCTCAGATTCTGACAACTTTATGCTTGCAAAGGCTATAGGATGGTCTAAGTGCCCTTCTCCTGGATGCACCATAATTGCTCCAAGTGCTATTGTTGATGCATCTACATGAACATGAAATGTATTTTCTCAATATGGAAACACTAGTATAGGTGTTGTCACCATATTTTCCTTTAGATTATCCAATCCTTTCTGACAATCCTCATTCCACTAAAATCGGGTGTCCTTTTTCAACAAGTTTTCCATTGGTGCAATAATATATGCATTCCCCTTTATAAACTTCATGTAGTATCATGTATGTCCTAGTGTGGCTCTTAATTGGCGCACTGAATTTGGTGGTGATAGGTTCACAATGACAACAACCTTTGCAAGGTCAACCAGTAAGCCCTATTTACACACTATATGTTCCAGCAATATCCCAAAAGGTGTACCAAAAATGCATTTCTTGATATTTAATGATATTTGACATTTCTTGACATTGTTTGTCCTCTAGAGATATTTTGATATGATGGTAACCTAAGAATCCATCTGTGAATGAATATGCTTCCTGGCCTCCCACATTTTCCAAGACCTCATCTGTAAAAGGGGTAGTGAAAGGATCTTGTAAGCAAACATAATTGAGTTTCCTCAAATCTATGCAAATCCTTATCCCACCTTGCTTCTTTTCTTGTACTACCATGGGAATAATCCATTCAGATTCCTCCATTGGTTCTATGATACTAGCTTCCAACATTCAGTCAATTTCTGCTTTCATTTTTTCCTTATACACTGGATTAATCCCGTAAGGTCTTTGTATGATAGGTCTACAATATGGTTTTAGGGGTATCTTCATCTCACCTATCTCACCTGCTATGCCTTTCATCTCTGTAAAGGTTGTTGGTGTTGATACTGAGAGGGGGCTGAATCAGTATCATGTACAATTTAAAAACCTTTTTCAACTTATACTTAAACCATTCAATTATACCCAATGAGCAATGAACAATAGTATAAGAGTTACACNAATACACCACAATACACCATGCACAATATATGAGAAATAATCAATAGTTTTTGTTCAAGGAAAGTAATGACTTCCAAAGGTAGCTACAACTTCCAAATGTAAAGGGAGGGATAAACCTCCAAGAGGAAGATACAATCCTCCAATATCAAGAGATATTTGAACTCTCCATCCTTGCACCTTCCTTCCACCCAAGAATATATGAGAGATAATAAAACATTACATTAAATCATCTCCATCAACCAATCATCACATAGAACCTGATAATGCTTCCTGAGACTTCTTCAATTTCTGCAATTCCTCAATTCTTGGAGTACTCTGATCATGTATATAATATTACTCAATGTATTCTCTAAAACCCCTCCAATTTTCACTCCTTGAATCCTCCCCAAAAAGAGGTTATAGAAAGAATGGTAAACTTTATTCAACTCTGGTCTATTCAGAAGACCCAACTTGTACAGCATGCCCCGCGCTCAATATTTAACATCTGATTCTGAAACTCACACAAAAGAAACTAAAGTCAGTATTATTTCCAATGGAAGTTGTCCCACTTCATTTGGATTCTTTATGAAGACGTTATGACTTTTTTACCTGGAACACCTGTTTATTGACTAGCTTCAGGACCGACCACAAACCCTATCTTCCACAGAGTGTATCTCCTTAATTATAGCGAATCCAGAGTTGAAATTTTTACCAAAGGTACCTTCATATGTATTCACAATAGCATAGTGATTTTTCCATCTAAATCGTTATAGAAAAAATGTTATAGCAAAAATGGTAAGATGACCTGAAAATAACATACCTTAGAACACATCACCAAAAGACTTCATCCTCCCTTGAAATCTGGCCTTTTTTTCTTCTTATTTCCTCTGAAATTTGAATTGTATCAAATGAATATATAATGATGTTTATTTATAACATTTATGTCACTTCCTTTTAACATTAGGGCTGACCTGACACTTTTTTATTTTGTAATTCTTTTCTTTAATTATCTTCAGGGCCTACATGTACTTCCTTCTTCAATTCACTTTGTCATATTCAAAAATTCATTTCTCCTCAACCATGAGGATCCACGTGACGTGTCACATACCACCATAAACAACATGATGTATACTATCCATCCATGGGTGTTGTATCTACATGTGCATTTTCCTTCATGTCCAAATACCTTCACCAATCTTGCAGTCCAAAACCCATGACTAGGGTTGACATCAATGACAACAACCAATCTTCCAACAATCTCCCCCTTTGTCATTGATAGCAACACTCATGCTCCCCCTTTCATCATGATCCCAATTTCTCTCCCCCTTTGACATCAATGGAAAAGGTTAGGGCTTCTCCCCCCTGAGTTTAATGGAAAAATGTAACTCTCTTCTTTAGGGCTGCTCCCCCTGAACATGTGGCACTCAATAATACTTCATCCTTATTTTTGGTATTTGGGACATTTTCTTCCTTAGAATCATTTTGTGTGGCTTCTGTCTTCTCTCTCTTCTTCATGTCTAGGATGTATATGTTGTTCGATCTTCTTGTTGCAATTGCAACCAATCTTCCTGAGTTATTTTCTCTGATTTTACATTTTCGGGAATCAAACATAAGAGTGCATCCTTGATCACACATTTTACTAACAATGAGTAGATTATGATTCAAGTCTTCAACCAATAGAACATTCTTTCCTTTTACATTTTTTATTCCAAGCTCTACTACACCTTCTCCAAGTATTTTGGTAGATGAGTCATCTCCAAATGCAACTTTTCCACCGTTTCTCTTCACGCTGATGAATTTGTCTTGATCCCCGGTCATGTGTTAAGAACATCCACTGTCTATGTACCATTCATCTTCTTCTTTACATTCTTCAACGGTCAATGCTATTCACCAATCTTCATTGTTTGGAATCTCTTTCCTTCTCCATACTATGGTTGGCATAGGGACATCTTCATTCATATACTTGCAATCTTCTGCTTTGTGACCAAGATAATTGCATTTGTAGCATACAATATTTTTTTCCATCAATGGGTAAAATGAATTATAACTTCTATTGACAAATCCATGATTATTTTCATATCTTCTATTTACACCATTCATGTTTCTTGCATGTTTGTTCCTTTCATTGATTCTGCAATTAATTGCCTTATGTCCAAAATTTTTGCAAGTATAACAATGACCAAGAAAGAAATTTTGATACCTAAGAGTAAGTGACTTTATTTGTAATGTAGTCCACCTGGGTTCATGATCTACTCTTCTGTAGTTTCCTTCATACTGATTGAAGCTTCTTTGATTCCTGAAGGTAGGAGGTCTTCTTGGATATTCATCTCTTTTGTAATCATTCCTTCTTTCTGGTATCCCGGTCCACTTCTCATCAACTGTCTGTGTAGCTCTTTCTTCAACCTTCTTGTTGGTATTTGCATATTCTTTGTATGAAGTTTCACCCATGCATCCAAGATCTATTAATTCTTTTGGCACTTGAGAGTTTCGTAAGCTCTTCCTCAATTAGACAACTTCTTATTCAAGTTTCTCACAATCTTCTTCTTTCTTTATCATTTGGACCTTCTTTACTTCTATTATTCTTCTTGCTTCTTCGAGTAGAGTTTTCAAGGAAATGGTTTCTTCTCTTAGTTTCTGGAAGTCTTCTAATTGTTTCTTTAAGCTTACAACTGTCATTTCATAACCACCCAATTCACTTCTTAGTTTTCTACATGTGTCTTTGAGCTTGCTATTTTCAATCTCAACATGCTTCAATTTTTTAAGATTCTCATCTTCTTGTTGAATCATTTCTACTTCATGATTTTATTCTTCTTCATTGTCATCTCTTT
>ML781836.1:578066-610939 GCA_009831015.1 Picea engelmannii
CTAATGACAACAATACTCATAATTTAGAGATTTTGATAAGATACAGTCTGTGAAATGGATGGGTGCACTGTCTGTTGTCATTCTTGCATATTGTGGTCACTCAGAGATATTACGGATGCAAGAAAATGAGGAAATGAAACTGGAAAGTGAAGGATTAAAAAAAACAGTAGATAAAGAAGAGAGAAGCAATAAAAGAAGTAAAATATATAAAAAAGAAAAGAAGATAAAAATGAAAGCAAAAATAAAGAAAATAAAGAATTGATAGTAAAAGAAGTAAAACAATAAATAAAAATTCATCAGGTCGTTTAGTTGGTTGGCATACTTTTAATTCCATTCCATATGCCAAGCAGAGTGCCATATTTATTGGTGATGGTGCCATTGTATTTCCAAGGAGACTAGAGTAGGCGAGCTTTGCACTTAATGCAAGACTGGTTTGGAAGGATAGCGAGAAACCAACTTGGCTTCGAGACTGGGATGATTGGACTGCAGATGGTCAGGTAGTGGAGATTCATTTATCTATGTTGAAAGATGATTCTTTTGTGGAGCCTATTGGTAGATGTGGTCATAATGTATTGTTGTGGTGGCTTCATATGGAGGCTCATGCAGACAATAAGTTTCCCCATGGATGGATTATAGACCCCCTTTGGAGATTATGGTTCCATCAAAACAAAAAAAAAATACAGAGCACCTGCGTGCCTAAATGAGATTAAGATTAGGTTGTTGATGCAACTCATCAGTTCCATCGTTTTCATTTTATGTGCACTCTCAAGTTCAACGATACTATCCTCTGAAGCACCTCAAAAAAAATTCGGCCTCTACATAGTGGACATAAACCCTAGTGAGCTTTAGGGTTTCATGCAGGGAAGCGTTGAAATCTGTTGGCAATGGGATCCTTGGATGACTCCACTACAAGGAAGAGATCAAAGAGGAAGGCCCAGATTCAATAAGGATTAAACTAAGCATCCAAGTCTAAGAGTTGTTGGCCAACACAACACATAAATAAGAAACAATAACACAACCACACGTCAACACACAACTAAGTGCCACGCGGAGGACAAACCCACATGGGATCCCTTCCTTTGCACTGGAAATAATGCGCAAAACGGAGGCAATGATAATTCAAAGAAAAAAAGAGTGGTCGACCTTCCCCTGGAAGTTGGCATTTGCCTCCTCTACAAGCGAGGGGATTCAAAACTGCACCCTGTTAAGTTTATTGAGTGTCTTAAACTTCTGAATGGGTCTCCTCACGATTAAGAATATTACGTTCACTACCTTGAATGCAACAGAAAAAAAATAAAAATAAAAAATTTCGGCGATGTTAGTTGTAAGGCCGTGCAAATACCAAGCAAATGATATAAACGGAAATCATGATACACGATAATCGCAAGAATACAAATCATATCACCGAAGAGTTAGAGTTGGTCACCGATGACCAGTACTTAAGCCTGCCATTAGATCCATGAGCGAGGAGCCCGCAAGCAACCAACCAATAAACCACCAGATCCAGGCACACCTGCACCAAACTCAACACATTAATTGAGACAAGACCAAACTTCCAGGGCCAAAGACATTGAGGGAGGAGCCTGCGTCCATTACCATAACTTCGCCGTAGTTGTAGAGTGGGAGAAGCCCAGGCCGCACTTGCATAGTGAGAAAGGCGACAAGTGATGGAGCGTGAGGGTTTGAGGATAGTTTAGGGTTTGGGATAGAGAGACGTGTAGAGTTAGGGTTTGGGGGTTTGGGGAATTGAGAGTGGGAAAGAAGGGCACGTGGGCCTCATGCGAGGACCCACGACGCCCTATGTTTGTTTTAAAATTTCAATTTAATTAATTTTTTTTGGTAGTTTGTTATATTTCTTTTTATTATTATTAATATTCGTTAGATTAATTTAATTATGATTTTTTTTTTTTTTAAACAAACAATTAAATTTTAATAATAAAATTTAGTTAACTCAAAAAAAAAATCAAATTAAAGATTCAATTAAAGTTCAATTATTAAGTTTAATAAAGTTTAATTATTAAATTTAATAAAGTTTAATTAAAGGTAAAGTAAAGTTAATTTAGTTTTAATTTATGGTAAAGTAAAGTTAACTTAGCTTTAATTTAAGGTAAAGTAAAGTTAATTGGTTTAATTTAAGGTGAAGTAAAGTTAATTTAGTTTTATATATTTCAAAATCATTATTTTAGAGTAAATCACATTAAGTATGTTCAAAATCACATTAATTAGTTTTAAACTAAAAGTTTAATGACCTAAATCATGACAAGAGGGAGGGGTTTCATGTGCACTAGGAAGGTAAGTTAGAGAAATTGGCGAGTGTGGTGCAATTCTAGCGTAGCTACCAGGTGGGGGAGTCAGTAGTTTTCTTAGGCTAAGACATCAAGCTTAGAGGCTTTCGACCCTGACCTAGCCACTTCCCCTAAAGAGAGTAACATTTGTTTACAGACAAGTAAAAAAAACTTACGCCTAAACCTGTTTTCTAGTTAAGTTGCGCAAATGTGAAATGTCCTAGACTCACCCTGAGGAACTTTGGTTGATGCAGATTCAAGTATACAGGATGGTTATGATGAGAGGAAATCAAGGCAGAGGGGCATTGCTGTAGAGACCATCAATGCCGCCACCACCATCGCCTAAATTAGCTCTCATTCTGCACTCTTTGGAGGCCATAAATGAGACTTTAAAGGGGCGTCAACCAGTAGGGATCAAAGTGGAGCCCCCACCATCTAGAATGGGTAATCTAGAAGCATCAAGGGATTCAGGTGGAGGGACTCCACCCGAAGACATCACTAGAGAACTACAAAAGATCAAACTTCCAGAGTTTTTCGGGGGTCGTGCCAGCGAACGTGCGGAGGCATGGTTGGAAGGAATGACAAGTTGTTTCACCTTAAGAGACTATGCGTCCATGTTGAAGGCGAAAATAGGAATTTTTCAGTTGAGAGACAATGCCCTGAACTGGTGGGGAAACCTCAAGAGGCAATTGCACCTTACCCTGGACACCATCTCTTGGGAACTTTTTGAGGAGAGGTTTCGAAGAAAATATCTACCAGCTTACTATGAGGAACAATAGGTGGGAGCATTTCATGCTCTAGTACAGGGAAATAGGACCGTAGAAGAATACGAGATCAGGTTTATGGAATTGGTCAAATATGTTTCATACATGGATAATGATCAACGACATGAAGAATGATTTGTCTATGGGTTAAACCCTAAGATAAGGGCCATGGTGCGGATGTGGAAACCGTCTTCAGTAGCAAAAGCAGTAAAAAATGCACGTTATGCGGAGGAACACATGAACTTAAATGGAGGTACGAGATCGACCTTTCCACATCGTCCTAGATTCGTGGGGAAGACCCCTAGGACATTTTCTAGGGGAGGGAGCTCAAGGCCACCTCCATATGGTAATAGAGTCACACCAAGGACAATCTCCACAAGTATTTAAATGGCAATGAGTGCAGCATCTCATTCATCACCAACAATGCAGGCAGGTCCATGACCATCTCAGGGAGTAGCTAGTAGGAGCAGGGGTTCCAGGGGAAGGAATTCATTTCATAGACAGTCACCGAGCAGTGCGCAGGTTCCATCTCGTGTTATGTGTTGGGGGTGTGGAGGACCCCATTACCAACGTGACTGCCCAGAGTTGCAAGCAGGATTTGTGCATAGAGAAGGAAAGGCCCCAATGGGAAGAGCAAGTGGTAACCACTAGATTTATGCATCAGTTGATAATCGCCAGGTAGAACATCAATCCACAGTGGTGGAATTGTCAGGTACACTAAATCATATCAATGTTAAAATTTTATTTGATTCTGGTGCTACAGATAGTTTCATTTCACCATCTGCATTAGAAAAGAGTGGGTTGGTAGCCTACGAGCACGTCGAATTTAAACAAGTCGAGATGGCTTCGGGGGAAAAACAAGCGGTAGGACCTAGCATTGATAATTTTTTAGTAGACCTGGGAGTGTGTACTACCAGGTTGAAAGTATACGTCACTACTCTAGGGGCATATGACCTAATCATTAGAATGGATTGGTTAGAATCCCATCAAGCTATGGTAGATTGCTTCGTAAAAAGGGTTCTTTGTGTTGACGATGAGGGAAGGCTAGTAGAGATCCAGGGTGTACGGAGAAAGGTGTCTCTACGCTTTATTTCAACTATGAATTTTAAGCGATGCATGAGGCAAGGGTGTCGAATTTATGTCATTGAAACAGTGAAAGAAAGGAAAGGACCCTCCTTGGGTCAATGCCCAGTATTGTCAGAATTTAAGGATGTTTTTTCGAATGAGTTACCAGGGTTACCTCCTGAGAGGGAGCTTGATTTTACTATTGAGCTAAAACCTGGTGTAGAACCAATTTCCAAGACTCTGTATCAGATGATAGCGCCAGAACTTTGTGAGTTGCATATACAGTTGAAAGAGCTACTTGACTTAGGGCTAATAAGACCTAGTGTCTCACCTTGGGGTGCACCAATAATTTTTTTGAAGAAGAAGGATGGTTCCTTACGACTATGTATAGATTACAGGGACTTGAACTGTGCTACAGTGAAGAATAGGTACCCAATGCCATGGATAGATGATCTCTTTGACCAGATGAAAGGAGCAACAGTATTCTCAAAAATTGATTTGCAATCAGGGTATCACCAGTTAAGAATTAAGGAAGGCGATATTCCTAAAACTGCCTTTCTAACTCGGTTTGGGAATTACAAGTTCATTGTAGTACCTTTCGAATTGACCAATGCGTCAACAGTATTCATGAGCCTCATGAATGGTGTATTCTGGAAATACCTAGACCACTTTGTTCAAGTATTTTTAGATGATATCCTCATCTATTCCAAGAACGAAAGGGAACATGAGGAACACTTGCGAGTGGTGTTGTCCTGCCTTAGAGAGAACAAATTGTATGGGAATTTGTCGAAGTGTTCCTTCTTCCAGAAAGAAATTCACTATTTAGGTCATATCATTTTCGTCGAAGGAATCTCTGTGGACCCAGAAAAGATAAAGGCCATTATGGAATGGCCAGTGCCGAAAAATGCTCATGAGGTGAGAAGCTTCATGGGGCTAGCAGGTTACTATCGAAGATTTGTGGAAGGGTTCTCTGAAATAGCGAAATTCATCACCACTTTGTAGTGCAAGGGGGTCAGGTATGAATGGAAAAAAGAATGTGATAGTGCATTTATCGAGCTTAAGAGGTTACTAACTAGTGCGCCAATTATACGAGTGCTAGATATGAAAAAGGACTTCACAGTCTGCACGGATGCCTCAAAGAAAGGGTTGGAGGCCGTGATAATGTAGGATGGAGGAGTGATAGCTTATGCATCGAGGAAGTTGAAGAAACACAAGGAGCTTTATGATACTCATGATTTAGAGTTGGCAACTATAATTCCAGCTCTGAAAATTTGGAGGCACTATCTAGTAAGGAGAAACTTTGAGCTCAAAACAAACCATCAAAGTTTTAAACATCTCTTCACTCAAAGGGATCTGAATGCCAGGAAAAGGCGATGGAGTGAGTTCATGAGTTAGTACGATTTGGTAATTCATATATCAAGGGAAAAGAGAATGTGGTCGTGGATTCCTTGAGCAGGAGGCCACATGTCTTCTCCTTGGTACCCTTAAAAGTCAAACTGAGGGAACGTGTGTTGACGCAACTCCTTGGAGACAGTTGGTATTTAAAGGTTACCTCAAACCTCCAAAATGGGAGGCAATTAGATATGAAGTATGAAGGATATAGTCTGGAAGTAGACAGACTATTGAGATATCGAGGAAGGATGTACATTCCCGAAAGTGGGGATATTCGAAGCATCATACCAAAGGAAGCCCATAGAGCACTTTATTGTGCGCATCCAGGTGTGAAGAAAATGTATGCAGACATGAGGAAGCTTTTCTTATGGATAGGCATGAAGCACGATGTAGTCCATTTCATTGCCAAATTCCTAGAGTGTCAACAAGTGAAGGCCGACCACCATCACCCGGAAGGTCTCCTACAACCACATGATGTTCCTATGTCCAAGTGGGAAGTTGTTACCAAGGATTTTGGTCGTCATGATGATGTATTGATGATGGTGTACTCAGGCTCTTCATAAGAACTTTCTCCTGACAAAAGTTACTTTCATCTCTTCCCAGAAAACTCATTTTTGAAGAGGGTTCGTAGGCTGATAGTATCCTAGGGTGAGAGAATGCCTGATTCTCATAGGCTGCGTTAAGCCAGGGTGCAAACTTCTCGCACTGTGTTGAATAGCCAGGGTGCGAACTCTTCCTAAAGAATGGAAAAAGATGAATTCTCGATGTTTCTAGAAGGGAATATTCTAGAAGAATGGGTTGGCATTCGAATGGTTATCCTTGTACTGGATTCCCTGATATTTTGGGATCATTCTTATCCAAGTAACTATCTCATTCTCTCTTATATATTGAGGGAATTCTCATGGAAAAGGTTAAGCAAGATTCATTGGAGAATTGGTGAAAGAATTGTGTGAAGGACTTAGCTTGAACAACGGCTTAGAGACTCTAGCAAGTCTATCAAGAGGATTTGATCTTCTTCATGCAAGGATTGAGCAAGTGTGTGTGTTGGAGCCAAGAGCCATCGAAAGGAAGCTTGTGACATCAAGGCTATCAAGTTGTAATCTTTACTTTCAATTAATATGATACAGTGGCATGTCCCTTTCCCATAAAGCTATTTCCACTTTATTGTGTAATTCCTTGATCATACACATAAGTTGATAGTTGAATATCTTGTGCTATCTTCACTTTGGTTGGTTTTTTTTGTCTTGGTCTTGACTTCACGAGAGCACTGGAGTGAAGCGGGAGCAACAAAGACCCTAGGAAGCGATAATAAGGTATGTTATTTGTTCCTTCCTCCTAGTTAATTCAATGGTCAAAACTTAGGGAAAGAGTCATGTTCTATCTTGTTTTGTTCTAGATCCAGGTGGATCTAGGGAGATCTGTTAGTGTCTACACCTACCGATTAGTCCGATAACAAAATTGGTGACTCCACTAGGGAGCATCCCATTTTCTTTGTGGCTTTTGGTATTTTTCTGTGGCCATTTGATCTTGTTTTACTTTTCTCCTTTCCTATCAATATCTGAGTCTTCAGGATATCCGACCCTCTGGGTCCAGAGGCATTTCCAAATTTTGTTTCATTTTCCAAAAATTTGACTAGTTTCAGAGGTTCTCGCACTGCACTTCACTGTAGCCTGCGAGAATCTATAGAGTTGGCATCCTACCTTTAGGTTCAGTGCGAGGTTCTCGCACTCTGCTCAAGGGCCACCTGCGAGAATCACTAATTTTTGCACTGTGTAACATTCTCAGCCTGCGAACCCATTTTTTTCAAACTTTTGGATTTGAGTTTTGGCATCTTCAACTGCCCAGATTAGTCTAGGTGCCTCATAAGAGTTTCTTGGACCATTGATTGATGTTCTTCTTGTCTTTGTTTCTGTTCATGAACAGTCTTAGGATTTTCAAGGCTCTTCTTGTCACTTTTGTCTTGACTTTCGTTTCTTGACTTTTCTTGGCATGACTATACTCTCTGATTTTAGAATCTGAGTGTGCTTTATTGGTTAAGGACCGGCGATCGGTTGAAAGTTGAGTTTCTTTGGTCTTTATCATTTGCTTATTGTTTGAAAGATCATTTTTCTTATGCGATTGAAAAGACTAGATTGGTTTGCTTGTTATTTTTGTTTTCATTGAAAGAGTGGATTGGGTTTTTATCATTGCTAGTTCATTGGTTTTTTATTTTCTGTACTCTCACTATCATGCTGTGGGTCCTTTTTGAAAAGTGAACAAAGTGTTTCTTTCAAAAAATCTTTTTCTTCTTCGAAAACATTGAAAATCAATTTTTGAAATTATTGAAAAAGAAGCAATAGAGAATTGTTATTGATGCGTGATTTGTTGCATTTGCATTTTAAAGGAAATTTTGCATTGTAGTTCAAGGTTGATCTGGAAAACTTTCTCTTTCTGTCCCATACATAGGATTCATCGAATGAAAAGTGATATATTTCATTCTCATCCATGCATCATTGGGTCAGAGTCTTATACAACATCAGTTTCATCTTCATTTCCTTTGAGTAAACAACAGCTCTTAATAACATTGCGCAATTGTAAAATTTATCTAGTAACTCTTTTCTAGAGCTCTATTACACCAACATTTAGCTAGGCTAGCGCTTTGGAGTAGGAAGAGAGATACACTCTTCAAAGCACAAAAAACACAATAGCATATTGTGTTAGGGAGTGTTAAATTCCATTTGCAACATCTTGTCCTGGGAAGCCCTTCTCACACAAGGGTCAAACACGAGGTCGCATTGATATTGACAGAGTTACTCCCCTGCTTTGTTGATATCAGTGTAGATATTGCATGTATTACAGGGATCACTCGGAGGTATACCCACAATGATGAGTGGAAGCCTTTTGAGTTGATTTTGGGCTAGATACCCTGGCCTTGCGTGTGGATCGAATTGTCGACTGTCCCCCCAGGCTTTATTGTTGTTGGTGGTGACCTTAGTGGCATATCTTTCTAGGTTCTTACACAAGGTGACTGTGAAGGGGAAAGTATTCACGGTACCTGGAATTGACGTTGACCAAACTCACTCGGGATCCTTGGAGGGTATACCCACGATTATGTGTGGGAGCTTGCACCAGGGTGTAAGTCCGTTAAGCAGGTCGTCAGCGTAAATTTTCCACCCTAGCCCAGCCCCTTCTCGTCTCGTTGTTGCGACGTTGGATTTCATCACCAACTAGTGGCTTCGAAATTAGAAGGTCTTGTTTGCTTGGTGATTTCTTCCTAGATTTTGTTTACTAGTGCGTGTTGTTTGTTTCTCAAAGTTGACCATAAGATTTTCTTTGTGAAGTTTTTCATTCGTTTACAATAGCTCCTCCACGTCATTCACGTAGAATGCAGGGTTTATCTCCAGAGCATCTGGAAGGTTCTCAATCCTTACCTACAAGTACACCTGAAGGCTCTGCTCAGCAAAGTAAAGTCACAGACATCACCACACCACAAGTGGAATGAACTGACTCTCTAGAACATTTTCAAATTACAAATACTCGAGAGGAATTTCGAATTCACCCCGATTCTGAGAGACGTTTTATGCGAGCAAACTCTTCCGGAGACTTAATTGTTGTGTATTCTGGATCTCCGACTGGATTGGGGGACCAAGATCCTTTTTGTTCTACAGGCGTTTTTCAACGGGACCTTTTTGGTCCAAGTTCACCTGTGACTTCCGAAATCAACCCACCTGTGATTTTTGAAATCTCTAGTATCGAGACAGTACTGGTGACTACCGCTTATCACTTTATTGTCCCTGTCGAAATGGCCCATCTCACAGCTACTACAAGTGTTCCAACCGGGTTTGCTGCGGTTAGTCTTTCTTCCATCAACACACCGCGAATGCCCAATGTCATTCTGACACTACCACTAGGATACCGTGCGTTCAATGATTCCATTCCTACTCATGCGCAAACTCCATCCGGCTCTCCTGGTGGTCCTTCTTCTTCTGGGCACTTTCTTCCCAGTTTTGTTCCAACACTCCCTCAATTTCCTTTTGGAGGACCTTCTTCGTCTTCTACTGGTAGTCTTAATCCTAGTGGCATTACTCCATCATTCACTCCAAATTACCAGATTCTGTTTGGTGGACAATTTCACCAAGGTGGTATGACTCAACCCCCTCTCAGTGGGAAAATTCCTTTTGACATGCAAGTCCCAATTGGAACACAACCCCTAATTGGAACACCACCTTTGATGGGAGGACCAACCCCACCTTATGGGCAAAACATAACTCCGTCCTTGGCCCAGTATTGGAATCAGTTGATACAAAATCCTCCTCAAACGACTAGGGGGCAGCAGTTTTCAGCTGCATCCGTAACACCCCCTAGTATGGGCCAACCATATTCAGGTTCGTTCAATCCCATTTGGGGGGCGAATGCTCAAACTCAAGCCCCTGTTCTAGGGGATACTCCTATGAGCTACTATCCTCTCCAACCACCACCGAATATGCCTGGGTATTCACATTATATGCAGACTTCTTATGGGCCTACTGGTTTGCCGACAGGGCTTCCTCCCCAAAGCCACCAGTACCCGCAGTTGAATCGACAGTTACCTTTTCTTGCCACTTTGGATCTTCCTGATTTGTCAAGGATTTTAAATGATCCTATTCGTCACTCTCCCCAATGGCCTGTTATACCAGCCAAGCTTCCATCGAACATTCCTAAATTCGACGGGAAAGCGGGAGAGGACCCAAACAATCACGTTATGACTTTTCACCTATGGTGCTCATCCAACGCGTTGATGGATGACTCTATTCGTTTACATCTTTTTCAATGAACCCTCACAGGTTCTGCTGCGAAGTGGTATATCGAATTG
This sequence comes from Picea engelmannii, assembly GCA_009831015.1. NCBI lineage: Eukaryota > Viridiplantae > Streptophyta > Pinopsida > Pinales > Pinaceae > Picea > Picea engelmannii. The sequence continues at coordinate 588,404 of ML781836.1, forward strand.
CCATGAAGTTTCTTCTTTGACTTCAACACCCTATCTATGGCTTTCCTTACGCATTACCAGTTACCAATCCCTTATGACAAGGGGGCCAAGATTTTGACTTCCTTCAAATAGAACAAAGGCACTCATATATCCGATCACATCCGTGAGTGGCGAAGGCGACAACGTCTCATTAAACTTGAGCTCCCCGATCAGTTGCTGGCAGAGTGGTTCACAAAATCATTTGTGAACGACATTGGTAAGGACATTGCCATGGGTGGCATAGTCATGGAAGAGCTGGCTATAAGTCGTGCTCAATATCTTGACCTCGTTTATTCACAAACGGGAACCCTTTACAATTTACTACCTGACTTACCTCGTCCTTCTACTTAGAGCACTTCAACTACTCTAGCTGCCTCGCATGCAGCTGATGGTGTGGTTGGTATTGCCCAAGCCCAACCACATTCTGTGTCAAGCGCAAACCCTAAATATGCTTCTTCTAATGTTCAAAATGCTCTGTCTCCTGCCCCTCCCACCGGCAAGACTTCAGAGGTAAATGTAGTTCAATCTACCCCTGCCGGTAAAAACAAATCTAAAAAGGGAAGAGGTAAGAATAAGGAGGGAAAAAATACTCCTCAAGCAGAGCAAACCAAAACTACCCCTGTTGATGATCGGGATAAGCGCAAACCATGATACCCTTGTCTTATCTGTGGTGATGATCACTACATGAAGGATTTTCCATGACGTACTGAGGTTACTAAGTTCCTTCAAGGAGCTCCAAAACCACCTGCACCAACCATTTTGTCACAACCCTTCCCGTCTCAACAACAGGCTCAGTTGGTCATCCATGACCAACCCTCATCTTCTACTACATCATATGTTTTGATGTGTACTAGCGATTCTAAGCAGAGTAATGTTGTGCTCACTACTCGAGCCAGAGATTATTCTCCCTCTAAGGAGAAGGTTGATGATTTACCCCCTTCCTTGGTCCAAACCTCTCCAGTGACTCCACCTACCAATGGTCCTCTTCATCTTGAACGACCGAGCCTCGACACAATTCTGCGAACCCCCCCAAAGGGCGTCGTTCGGAAATCGGCTTTCAATCCTCATGCTCGTGCTTCCCAAAACTACAACATTGTTGAAGATCTGGCTCAAGCACCTTCTGCAATGTCATCCCTCGAAGTCCTTCAGACTTGTCCCACACAACGGAAGGCATTGTTGAAAGATATCGGTGGAATCGATCCGACAGATACGAATTTAATAATCTTTGACTTGGACGATCACATTCCAAGGTTACCCCCTCAACTTGCATTCCAGATCCAAGTGGTTGTCTCTGACAAAAACATTTATCGAACCGTTATCCATGAGGGTGCCTCGACATGTGTTATGTCTCTTGCTTGCTGGAAAGCCATTGGCTCTCCTTCTTTGAATGAATCCCAGAACACTCTTAAATCCTTCAACAGCTCCGGCTTTAAGCCCTATGGTGTCCTTCCTTCGTTGCCCATCACGTTAGAAGGAAAAACGGTCCAAGTCGAAGTGGAAGTCTTTGACGCTCCCCTTGATTATAATATTTTGCTTGGCCGCAGTTAGATCGATTCCATGCACGCAGTTGTGTCAACCCTTTTCTGTGTAGTATGTTTCCCTCATCAAGGGAAGGTTGTCATCGTTGATCAAATGTCCTTCTTCAATTCTGATACCCGTAATGGCAATGTACCGTTTATTGCTAAAACCCCACCGAGTTATGAGAACGTCGGTGTTGGCCTTTTAATAGACTCTTCGTTAATGGGTACTTTCCCCATTCCACCACCCGATGTTCCACGCTCATCCGTTGCTTCCATCAACATGATCTCCACTTCACCTCATGAACTTCCTATGTCTCACGACCCCTTGATAGTACCTGTCCCTGGAGATCATCTTCGTTTCGGCGACGCAATGTCATTAAGTTCGGTTGAATCCGCCTATCAGGCCATTCAATTGGAAACACCTTCTACTCCTTCTCTTGGTGAGTTGTCTCCCGATCCTTTTCATGTCATTTTTCCCACTGATGAGATGATTATGTTTGCCATGGAGGACACCCCTTGGGACGATGGACATCATCATTCCATCCTCTTTCTGGAGTAGCATACCATTGAGAACTACCAACGAATTTCGACTCTGTCGATCGTTGCTATCATCTCCACCGTTCCCAAGTCTGCACACAATGTGTTTTCCAAAGGGAACTTAAGCAATATCTCGCCCACTATTCCCCTTGACATATCCATCAAACTTGGGATTGTCAAAAATGTCCATATTGGAGCTTCATGTTCTTCCGACGAAATCATCACCTACACATCCCTATTCAAAGAGTTTTGTGACATCTTCGACTGGAGCTACGAAGAAATGCCAGGTATCGACCCTGTGATTTTGATACATTAGATAAAGACATACCCTGGCGCTAAAACTGTCCGGAAACGCCTTCGCCCAGTTTACCCACGTAAAGCAGCTGCTATCAAGCTCGAAGTCGAGAAACTTCTTAAAGTCGGCTTTATTTATCCGGTGGCTCTCATAGACTAGGTTTCCAATCTTGTCCTGATTAACAAGAAACAAGGCACCATTCGTGTATGTGTTGATTATAGGGATATCAACAAAGCTTGTCCCAAAGACAACTTTCCTACCCCCTTCATCGATCATATTGTCGACGATTACGCCGGAAGGGAAATCTTCTCTCTCATGGATGGTTTCTCTGGGTATAATCAAATCAACATTGTTCCCGAGGATCAACATAAGACTGCTTTTATTTGTCCTTGGGGTACTTTTGCCTATCAGAAACTTCCTTTCGGTCTCAAGAACGTTGGCTAAACTTTCCAACGTACTATGTCTTATTCTTTCCGTGATATCAAGCACATCGTTCAACCATATTTGGACGATTGACCCGCTCATTCAATGCGCCAAGTTGATCACCCAACCCACCTCCAAGCCATTTTTGTTCGTTGTCGGTTCTGTCGTATACGTTTGAATCCTCATAAGTGCATTTTTTGCATGGAATCCGGTCGTCTTCTAGGTTTTATCGTTTCGCGTCAAGAGATCTGGGTGGATCCTTTAAAGGTTGAGGCGATCCTTAATCTCCCTCCTCCTTCTACTCTTCGCCAGTTACAAAGTTTACAGGGGAAAGCAAACTTTCTTCGTCGTTTTATCCCAAATTATGCTGAGATAACTCATGGATTTACGTGGCTATTAAAAAAGGATTCAGAGTTCGTCTGGGATACCATTGCCAACAATGCTTTTGAAGCTTTGAAGTTGTCCCTAACGCGAGCTCTGCTTCTCTTTCCCCCCGATTACAGTCGCGATTATTCACTCTACCTTGCTGCCTCAGATTACACCATTGGCATGGTTCTCATCCAAGAGGATGCTGCTAATGACAAACATGTTATCTACTACTTGAGTCGAAGTCTAACGCCTACTGAAATCAAGTATTTGCATGTCGAGAAACTAGCCTTGGCTGCCATCCAAGCCGTCCAATGCTTCCGGCACTATATCCTCTCACGCAAGACTACAATGATTTCACACTGCAACCCTATGCAACACATTCTCACCTGTCAATTGTTAGGGGGAAAATACTCCAAATGGATTGTGATACTCCAGGAGTTTGACTTGGAATTCAAACACGCCAAGTCTAAGAAGTCCTTAGTCATTGCTGAGTTGATATGCGACTTTCCCCATTCTGCAACAAAAAATGTAGCAGTTGATTCATTACCCGATGAATCTCTTTTCCTTATTAGCACTGATGATCTTTGGTATGGTGATATCATTATATATCTCCAAACCTAGACTTTCCGGCCAACTTTGTCCAGTACTGAACGACGTCGCATACGATACCAAGCTCGTCAATACATTATCCTCGGGGATACTCTTTATCATCAGGGAATTGACTCTGTTTTTCGACGTTGTCTAATGTTCTATGAAGCTGAGAAAGCTCTAAATGACTGCCATTCTGGAGCCTGTGGTGGTCATATGTCTGGGTATGCTACTCCCTAGAAGATCTTATGAGCAGGGTATTTTTGGCCTTCATTATTTAACGACTGCATCATCATCGTTCAAAAATGCCATGCCTGCCAGACCTATAATAACAAGATATGGTCACATCCTGCTCCTCTTCACCTTGTGGTCTTAGTTGGTCCCTTTGCGAAATGGGGCATCGATTTCATGACATGTCACCCTCACTCGGCCGGGGGGCATGGTTACATTATTGTAGCAGTCGATTACTTTATGAAATGGGCCGAGGTGATTCCAACATTTGACAACACTGGAAAGACCGCAACATTATTCCTTTTTAATCACGTCATAGCTCGGTTTGGTGTTCCCAAGCTATCGTCATTGATCACGGTAGCCACTTTAGGAATTTTATTTTGTTTGAACTTACTGAAAAGTTGGGTCTTCACCATGATAACTCAACACCCTATTACCCACAAGCCAATGGTCAAGTTGAAGAGATTAACAAAGTTCTCATAACTATGCTCCGACGAATGATAGGGATTCATAAAACAAGTTGGCACACAATGTTGTTTTCGACATTGTGGGCGTACCAGACATCCGTCAAGTCCGCTACTGGGTTTACACCTTTCTGGTTAGCCTATGGTGTGGAAGCCATTCTCCCGATTGAATGCGAGATACCCTCTTTAAAACTAGCTGTTGAACTCCTACCCAACACTTCTGTTGAGGAAGAACGTCTATTTATCTTATGCGATTAGAAGAAACTCGACGCAATGCCACCCTAGTCATAGAAACTCAGAAAAAGCGTGTCAAGGCCCAATACGACAAGCATGTCAAGCCTCGTGTTTTCTCTGAAGGTGATCATGTTCTTCTCTATGAACAAGATCGATATATGTTAGGAGCTGGAAAATTCAAATCCCTGTGGCAAGGTCCTTATATAGTTCGACAAGTTTTGGAAACATGAGCTTATGAGTTAGTAGATTACGATGGTATCCCTTTGAGTGAACCCAGGAACGGGTTGTACTTGAAGAAGTACTATGCATAAAATCATCTGTGCACGAGTACTTGTATTTTTATTGTATCATACTTCTTGTGTGTTACTATAGCTTGCTTTTGTCATTATCTAGTCTCTGCCCTTATGTGATGTTGTGTTTGATTTCCATATGTCGGAGTCTTAGCTACCCTATATTGGCTTCACTGATGGCGCTAGCCGTAGTACTCAGAACCTTGCTTCCGCTGCGTGGGAAATTTACACCCCTACAAATGAACTTGTCTCCTTACGAGGTGTGTGTCTCGGCCATGCGACCAACAACATTGTAGAGTATAGCGTAGTTATTGAATTATTGGTTGATGTTATCTCGCTCAGAATCCGTCATTTGGTTGTGCAACTTGATTCGCATCTTGTAGTACTACAGTTAAGTAATGTCTATACTATTCGAAGTCCTACTTTGCTATGGGTGTATTTGTGAATTCACCTCTTGGAACGTTATTAATTACATTGAATATCAACATATTCCTAGATGTCTAAATACATTAACAGATGCATTGGCTAACTATGTATTAGACAGACATTTGAATCATTTATAAATCAATCACATCAATGTTCACATAACACATGATAAACCGGTAGAAGTCGTCTGTATATATAACGATCAAAAGAGTTTTTTACAAAAAAGTTTTTTCCGAAGACCAAAATGTAACAAAGTGACATCATGGATGACGTTCACGGTAACACACAACTACCCGGGCAACTCTATAGAGAAGTCGACTCATGGATCTTGACACTCCTACACTATGACGTTGATCACGTCGTGTAACCTCTTCAAGAGGCATGTCTGGAATATCTGCGGTTAGGCCCTCTAGATTTTGTTCCACTACTTGATAATCCTCGGCATATTGTGTTTTTTCTGCTACCTCTCCTCATCGTTGAATGGGATAAGTACCAGGAGGTCGATAAGGTCCAACATCTGTGTCATCAAAAACGAATTTTGTATTTAGTCTTTGGACGGACATATAAAAATCATTTGAATATGATTAAAATTCACAAAAAAACATTTAAAAAGAAAAAAATGTGTGTACTTCTTACCAAGTTCCCCCCACTGAGCATCCTCTGGCAGTACTAAATCCGAATCTCCTCATAAATCCAACCCGACATAAGCATAGTCATCAACCATCAACATCTATGGTTGAAGTTAGTCAAAGAAGGTATCATCATACTTGATGATCAGTCCTGCTACGTGTCGGGCCATGAGTCAACACAATCTTAGAATCCTTAGATCCCTGGGAGCTAGTAAATTCCACTCAACCTGCAGTCTCAGTAATGGAACCCTCTCAAGGAAGAAGGACACCAACAAAGATCCGTACCCGAATTGCTTCAGGTCACCTTGTCTACATTTGGTCAACTGCTTTTTTATACTACGCAGCACAACATCTGCCCAGTTGAAAACCTGAGGTTTAGTACACTCGATGGCATATTGGAAGTAACTCTGTAGCACCATGTGAGGAGAAGAACTCCCAGCCATCTGAGCTATGGTGAATAGGATAGTATGGAGGGTCAAATCTCGTACCCCCCAAATAGCTACTTTTCCTTTATTTCTCTCTGCCTCGGGAACACAGTGTAAACGACAGTACTCACTCATGGGAAGCCCACCACCTCTGCCACTAGTCAGGCTCATGTAGTGCCCATGCCATGACAGTCCAGTCAAAAATTAAATGTCCTCAATATCTAAGGATAGTGTGTGGGCCCCCACATGAAATACCTATTGATCGGGATCCCACATACACACAAGGTACTCTAATAACCTGACTTGGGCCCTCATGCCTGGGATACRAAAGTACTTTAGGAGGCCACAGTTTCTCAAATCAGCAATAGTAGGTGGATGATTTCTGACAATTGCATTGTCTTCTTCGTGCTCCCTTTCACGCCATTCAAGAACCATTTTGATGGCCAATTACCTGCATAAGAAGCACAAAAAGAGGATTAGCAACTATATTCATGATTTGGTTCTCTTTCATTGGGTAAATTTTTAAAAACATTTTGAGCTTTGTGGTTCTCGCAGGTGCCCTTTGGGCACAGTGCGAGAACCTCGCAGGCTACTGTGGGCTCACTTGCGAGAATGCCCCATTCTCGCAGGTCCCATGTAGCCCACATGCGAGCATGGCAACGTGCAAGCTCATAAAACCAACTCATAAATGAATTTTTAACCAATGGAAATGAAACATTAAACCATGAAAGAGTAAAGGACAAATAACCTGCCTCACTGTTACTGACGGCTCACTGAATGGATGCTCGTAACTCCCGCAATCTAACGCCAAACTTCGAGGGTAAAAGAGGGGTTTTTGAGCTCAAATAGTGGAAAAGTGAAAATGATATGGTAAAAAGAGTTTTTACTCCTTTTTATTTACTTTTACCATGTCATTTGGTTTTTATGATTATTTATACATTAAACCCTAATCCCTAATGTCCTTTTGAGTGTAAGTTTTGCAGGCATAATGACTTCGATGTTCATATACAGGGATGCAGACATAATTTTATTTTTCCATCATATGTTTTGATTGTTTTTTATGGTTTTTGTATAAAACCTCAAGCATGTTCTTTGTATGTTCTCGTGCTCGAAAATACATGAGAATGAGATTGAGCATACTTTTATCACTTTTTCGGGCTCAACAAGGTTATACGAAAAAGGAACCCCCCTAGAGTCCTCTTTAAGCTATTTTTAGACTCTCTAAACATGAAAAGATAGCCGAGCGACCTTGCTATTTTCACGCTCGATAAAGTATTTGAAGAAAGCATCTGGTGAGCGATAATTTATCTCTTTTTCGGTCTCATCCAGACTATTTTACAAAAAAGGAACTAAGAGAGTTCTCTTTTAAGTGTTTTTTCAGACTCTATAATCATGAAAATCCTTCGAGTTTTCTATCTCTGGACTCGTTAAACAAACATTGACAGACCCGTAATGGGACCGAACCACTCCTTCTTAGGGTTCGTTAAACATACTCCAAAGGACTTATCCGAAGGATAAGCTTATATTAACAAGCATATGTTATCCTCCTCAAGCTTGTGTAAAAATAAAGAGGTACTTGCCAGAAATGGTGGGGGAAAATTTGGGAAAGGGATATGTTTTCATCTTCGTATGGATTGGTAGTAAGTGTTGCTCTTGAACATGACACCCCCTATTCATCATTTGAATTTGGTTTGGGAATCCATTTACCTCTCATTCGATTTTCTACCAGGTCATTTCCTGTGTCATCTTTGAGTCAATGCTGCCAAATGATTGGTCGTATCGTTCATATGTTCAAGAGAAGTCCATCTGAAACCTCTATTGAGTTGGCCATCTACAGTTGTCCATTCTCTCCATGTCGGCCTTCCCTGTGTCCGGTTCAATTTTCATAATACTATGTTTCACCTTCTATTAGCGACAATTCTTGTCTTGGGCTCGAGAGCATCCAGGTCTGCAGGTTGCATGAAGAACGCCATAGCATAGCACCTAAAGCCCCATTTCAGGCTAAAAATCAAGTGAGCGGGTGAAATTATGTTGTCAAAGGCCCATATTCGTCCATAGGAGCAGATCGACGGTCGGCGGGAAATCACGGTTAGCGGAGTTGCGTCGGGATTAACACGATGGGTAGCATCCATATACATTCATGAACGATCTCGACCATCCATCCAAAAGGACACGTGGTGCATGATCATGTCATGTCGGCATTCAAGGATTTGAGGGGTAAGAGCTCCTCATAATTTTACATATCGAAACCCCGAACCCCGAAATGCCAATAAGCGTCCTTCAAAGCTGAGCCCATGGTCCTAGCGCCAGGTCACATTAAGTGAGCTCGAGAATGGAGGTAGCCCCCTTTAAATGACAAAGCCATATCGATCGTTCATCTGAAGGACACGCGGCACAAATCTGAGCCACAGGTGGGGCCTTTCAGGATTTTCATAGTGAAAGCCCCAAAGTCATCTCAGTCATCCATCCATCGATGAAACTCGGGAACATTAGACTTAAAGGGGGTATGGATCTGGGCGACCAGGATCTATGCGCTCAGATCTACGGTCAGGAGTGGATTCCGGAGGCCCCCCGCCATTCTACCTTTAAGTGGAGGGGGGGGATCCGGAATTGAGCGCGCAGTTCTCTAATTTCCAGGATCGAGGCACCTAAATCAACGAATGAGGCTTCATTCTGGACCCCCCTTGCCTTCTTGTCTTTAATTAAAGGGGGGGGTCTGGAATGATGTGTTATTATTGTGTGGACCCTTGCCTGACGTTTCACCTTTGGTATCGTCCTCCCCGTTGCCACCTGTTTTCCACCTACCGCCTCCCTCTTCCCCTGTCATCTATCTAACTTCCCTCTCTCCATCCACATGGCACCTCCTTAGCTCTTCATCCTCTCGTCTTCTGCCATGTGTCCCTCTCATTCCCAGTCACCTCCTCTTGTACTCCCGCACTCCATTCTCCTTCCTCCTCTGTCTTATTCAGACTGCGTGGCATTCCTCAGCTGATGTCACAGCTCCCATTTCTTCCTCATCACCTCCACAGTGTTCACGCCTTTAACCCCCATCACACCCTCATCCACATCCGCCATAGGGATCCCTCGCAGCAGTCTAGCGAAGTAGCATCCAAAGAAAGACCGTTCGACTGATCCAGGTGGCACCATTAGGAGACCTCCACGTCCTAGAAGACAGAGTTGACCGAGGATGTCCCTAGTCTCAAGAATGCAGTTATGGCAGTTGTTTCTAGTGGTTGAGCATCATCTCCACCATAAAGAGGAAGGTCTGGAAAAGGACTAATTGACGTCGACTCACCTATAAAAGGACATTCTGAAATCTGATGGTGTCTGTCATAGGCGTACGATCGTCCAGAGTCTGCATGCGCAGACTGTCGGAAGACATGCAGATGCAATGTTTTAATTGCAGTGTCTCGTTTTCGCTGCTGTGTTTTGTTTTGAGTATATGTAGGTGTTTTCACCATTTTTGCAAGGGTCGATGGTTGAGCTAGGCTCTCGCTCTATAAATTTGATTAAGCGGTGGTCGCTCTGGTTAATGTATAAGGAATTTGAGACTTCTTACTTTATGGATGTCAGCCTCTTTTTCCATCTCTTTGTTTACTTTGTTAGAACAACTCGAAATTGGAGGATCTAGTCGAGTTGCGCTGTTGTAGGATGATGTAGGTTGAATCACTGCAACAGTCGCAGTGTTTCTAATCAATTCTTCTGTTCTCTTAGTGTTGGAATGGCTTGGAATTGGAGGATCCAGTCGAGTCACCCTTCAGCTCCTTGAAACTCTGGACTAAGACGATCTTGGCTTCTGAGTTTTTCTTCCTCAAGCTTCCGAAGGTCGGTTGCCCGAGGCAGTCTTGCTCACCCTTCTCACAAGTCTTCCATCTACCACCCTTTAATCTACTTACTGACGGAAGTTGGATCAAGACCTCCCTTGCTTTCTACATACCAAACCCTGGTTCCTGAGTCAATGCTTCTTTCCTGGGTCTATTGCCATTCGACCACCCCCAATTATAAAATCATGACATAAAAACTGATGGGCATTGGGCTCTGCTCCTGCAAGCAATCCAGGAGTGACTTCTGACGCTAACATTTCTGGCGCCATTTCCAGGGACGAAGTTGAAAATTTTCCCCGGGATTGAATGACAATGATTAACTGATTCTGAAGGTGCATCAGATATTAGAATTATCAAGATTGCTACTATGCACCTGGCGACTCCACTGTGGCGACTCCATTGTTTCCAATTCACTGTTTCAGCTATGGCTACTGTTGGCACACCTGAAAGATAACCCAGAGGAGCTTTCTCGATAAGGTTTCAGCGGCTGCTTTCTCAGCCTGAGAAGCTTCCTGGGGTAACGACAATATTAAGATCTAGCCTTTGATGGTGAACAAGGAACAGGCACATTTGAAGCTGCGCATATTTCACCCAGTGAATCCATGGTTCGAGGATCAATTGGTGACTCCACTGGTTCGATATGGAGAAAATTTTGGCTCAAAGGTTTTCTTTCTGTGACTTTTCTCAGATAGTTGGTTTTCCTATGGCACTTCCTAATAGAGACATATGGGAAAATTTCCTCCCTGAATTTCACGCAAAGAGTTGGGAGGTACCAGCTGAGCATTTACTGTACTTTCATGAGGTTATTCATCGACTTAATATCATGCATGAAGATGTCCAGATTAAGCTCTTCAGGTATTCATTGAAGGGAGCTACTCTTGAATGGTGTCGGTCTCTTCCCGCTGCAAGCATCCACTCTTTAACAAGTTTTCATACAGCTTTCAATTCATTTTGTAAAGATTATTTTCCAGCTGATTGTTTGTATGAAAACTGTTGTGAGGAGTTTTCTTCGCTTCATGAAGCCTCTGTTGGCCCTGAAGACCAGGTCCATGATGAATCTTTTACTGTGGAGGAAAGCATTTTCCAGGAAAATATAGAGGTGTTGAATGATATTAATTGTGTTAGCCCTAGAACGGAAGCATCTGACATTATATCAGATGCCTCTATTCTTTTAGATATTCATAATGATCAACATGCCTCTTGTGGAAATTGTGAGTTTATAGAGAAAATGTGGTCCATGGTAGATGACTCACCTGGATATCGGGTTGAAGTAGATGTTCCTAGCAGCTCTGCTCATGATGACGAAGACCCTCTCTTTTTAAAAGAGGGGTTAGTTGTGGAAGAGGATTATTCTCTTTTCCTCTAGGGGGTTTCTCATGATATATTTTTACCTGGGATTAAAGAGAAAAAGATTATGTATGAGCAGCTAGAACCAACAGGTCCCACTATCCCTAAAATGGAAATTTTTTACGGGATCATTGTTCTGGAGGAGGATCGTATCAATGAAGGACACCCCCTTTTTGATGTATATTATAGTGATGATGAGCAACAAGCTTATCCTACATTCGATCACTATAAAGATACTGAAGAGCTAGTCAGCAAGCAAAACCACCCCATGGTCCCTATTTACGATGAATATGAATCAGACCTGGGGAAGAGCCAAGAAGAGGAGCAGAAAGAACCAGTGGAATAAGTGACTTCCTGCCCATAGCCCACCCATTCACCTATGCAGACTCATGAACTTCAGCCCTGTAGGAGTAGCTGTGGAGCAAAGCAGGCCTGCTGCTACCCTTTTCACAGGGTTTGCCACTCATTCTATGATCCTATCAGCGAGTATATGGAGTGGCATGTCCTTTATGCCTTGGAGCCCCCCTATTCCATATCAACTTCAGCCAGTGAGGAGAAGTTGAAGAGTGTAGTCGTTCTATTGTCATGGTTACACCATCTGCTGGTGATCATCGACAAAAAGAAAGAGCTTCCCTTCAGGAAGTTACTTGATTGGATATGGTGGAAGTTTTCTTTCACCTAGCCCCATGTAAAATGTTTTATTAGTTTAGGATTGTATATAAATAAGCTCCTTTGAGCATGTATCTTTATTTTGTTACTTTTATTTTTTGACTTGTATTTTCAGCAGCGGGATGTTTTGAACCTGACTCCATAGCCCAACAGCAAGGCACTGAAGCTGCGGAATGAGTTCTTAAAGCATCACAGGGATGACTCTATCCCCCATGGAGCCTAATGTTAGCGAAAATTCTTGTCTTGGTATTGAGAGCATCCAGGTCTACAGGTTGCATGAAGAACGCCCAAGCGTAGCACGTAAATCCCCATTTCAGGCTAAAAATCAAGTGAGCGGGCGAAATTATGTTGTCAACGGCCTAGATTCGTCCATAGGAGCAGATCGACGGTCGGCGGGAAATGGCAGTTAGCGGAGTTGCGCCAGGATTATCACGATCAGTAGCATCCATATACATTCATGAACGATCTCGACCATCCATCCAAAAGGACACGTGGTGCGCAATCATGTCATGCCGGCATTCGGGGATTCGAGGGGTAAGAGCTCCTCGTCATTTTACATCTCGAAACCCTGAACCCTGAAATGTCGATAAGCGCCCTTCAAAGCTGAGCCCACGGTCCTAGATCCAAGTCACATTAAGCGAGCCCGGGAATGGAGGTATCCCCCTTTAAATGACAAAGCCATCTCGATTTTTCATCTGAAGGACATGCAGCGTAGATCTGAGCCACGAGTGGGGCCTTTCGGGATTTTCATAGTGAAAGCATCAAATTCATCTCAGCCATCCATCCATCGATGAAAATTGGGCACATTAGACTTAAAGGGGGTATGGATCTGGGTAGCCAGGATATGCGCGCTCATATCTACGGTCAGGAGCGGATTCCGGAGCCCCCCCGCCATTCTACCTTTAAGCGGAGGGGGGGGTCCGGAATTGAGCGCACAACTCTCTAACGGCCAGGATCGAGGCGCCTAAATCAACGACTGAGGCTTCATTCTAGAGCCCCCTTGCCTTCCTGTCTTTAATTAAAGGGGGGGGGTCCGGAATGATGTGTTATTATTGTGGGGCCCCTTGCCTGACGTGTCACCTTTGGTATCGTCCTCCCCGTTTCCACATGTTTTCCACCTACTGCCTCCCTCTTCCCCTGTCATCTATCCAACTTCCCTCTCTCCATCCACATGGCACCTCCTCAGCTCATCGTCCTCTCATCTCCTGCCATGTGTCCCTCTCATTCCCAGTCACCTCCTCCTGTACTACCGCACTCCGTGCTCCTTCCTCCTCTGTCTTATTCAGACCACATGGCATTCCTCGGCTGATGTCACAACTCCCATTTCTTCTTCATCACCTCCACAGTGTTCATGCCTTTAACCCCCGTCACACCCTCGTCCACATCCGCCATAGGGATCTCTCGTAGCAGTCCAGCGAAGTAGCATCCAATGAAAGACCGTTTGACTGATCCAGGTGGCACCATTAGGAGACCTCCACATCCTAGAAGGCAGAGTTGACCGAGGACGTCCCTAGTCCCAAGAATGCAGTTATGGAAGTTGTTGTTGGTGGTTGAGCATCATCTCCTCCATAAAGAGGAAGGTACGGAAAGGGACTAATTGACGTCGACTCACCTATAGAAGGACAGTCTGAAATCTGATGGCGTCTATCATAGGTGCACGATCGTCCAGAGTCTGCATGCATAGACTGTCGGAAGACATGCAGACGCAATGTTTTAATTGCAGTGTCTCGCTTTCGCTGTTGTGTTTTGTTTTGAGTATATGTATGCGTTTTCGCCATTTTTGCAAGGGTCGATGGTTGAGCTAGGCTCCCACTCTGTAAGTTTGATTAAGCGTTGGTTGCTCTGGTTAATGTATAAGGCATTTGAGACTTCTTACTTTATGGATGTCAGCCTCTTTTTCCATCTCTTTGTTTACTGTGTTAGAACAACTCGGAATTGGAGGATCCGGTCGAGTTGCGCTGTTGTAGGATGATGTAGGTTGGATCACTGCAACAGTCGCAGTGTTTCTAATCGGTTATTGTGTTCTCTCAGTGCTGGAATGGCTTGGAATTGGAGGATCCAGCTGAGTCACCCTTCAGATCCTTGAAACTCTGGACCAAGAGGATCTTGGCTTCTGAGTTTTTCTTCCTCAAGCTTCTGAAGGATGGTTGTCTGAGGCTGTCTTACTCACCCTTCTCACAAGTCTTCCATCTACCACCCTTTAATCTACTTACTGACGGAAGTTGGATCAAGACCTCCCTTGCTTTCTACATACCAGACCCTGGTTTCTGAGTCAATGCTACTTTCCTGGGTCTATTTCCATTCGACCACCCCCAATTATAAAATCGTGAAATAAAAACTAATGGGCATCGAGCTCTGCTCCTGCAAGCAATCCAGGAGTGACTTCTGACGCTAACACCTTCAAAATATGTTACTCATTTTGTGTCATTGATGGGGATACATCAAGGCCCTCCTACGATGAGTTTTGTTCCATCGACTTCATCTCATTATCTAGACTCAAGACTTAGAAATTATTAGGTACCTTGGAGCTTGCATGCCTCAATGGCAGGTTTCCTCGCTTTCGACAGTGGGTTTACATCATTGACCCCTGATCGAAAGATTCCATCAGATGTTCGACTTCAACTCATTCATTCACACTCGATGGATTGTACTAGAGTACCTTGGAAGTCATTGACATCAATGGTGATTTCCCTCACACTTGTTAATGGTTTCATCAATGAACGGTAATCAAGTGGTTTCTGCCATGTTCAACTTCAACACATGTAATCACATGGTTAGATTCGTACTTTTGGGCGACGAGATTAAAGAGCCTGGATATCATCTTTTTGTCCAGGTTGTGATGGAGTCTGTATAATTTGCGACACATAGATCCACTGTGTATGTCTCGTGGCTATGTCATCTTAATTTGAATTTTCTCGCATAGATCCACAGTGTATTCCTGGTGGCTATGCTATATTCTGACGGCATGGATCCATAGTGTATGATTGGTGGCCATGACCCATGTCTACGATGTCATCAGTCTATGATCTGAGTATGGGAATGCATACCTTAGAATTGATATATATATTATGCAGATGCTTGGGTGTTTGCAGGTTTCTGATTAGGTGTGCTCCTGGTTTCCAATACACACATAGAACTTACAAAGTCTTTCGGTTGTCACTGATTCCAACCTCATACTTTGGGGGGCATTCTGTTACCTAGTATTTTGGTCGTCATGATGATGTATTGATGATGGTGTACTCAGGCTCTTCATAAGAACTTTCTCCTAAGAAAAGTTACTTTCATCTCTTCCCAGAAAACTCATTTTTGAAGAGGGTTCGTAGGCTGCTAGTATCCTAGGGTGCGAGAATGCCTGATTCTCGCATGCTGCTTTAAGCCAGGGTGAAAACTTCTCACACTGTGTTGAATAGCCAGGGTGCGAACTCTTCCTAAAGCATGGAAAAAGATGAATTCTCAATGTTTCTAGAAGGGAATCTTCTAGAAGAATGGGTTGGCATTCGAATGGTTATCCTTGTACTAGATTCCCTGATATTTTGGGATCATTCTTATCCAAGTAAATATCTCATTCTCTCCTATATATTGAGGGAATTCTCATGGAAAAGGTTAAGAAATATTCATTGGAGAATTGGTGAAAGAATTGTGTGAAGGACTTAGCTTGAACAACAGCTTGGAGACTCTAGCAAGTCTATCAAGAGGATTTGATCTTCTTCATGCAAGGATTGAGAAAGTGTGTGTGTTGGATCCAAGAGCCATCGAAAGGAAGCTTACAACATCAAGGCTATCAGGTTGTAATATTTACTTTCAATTAATATGATACAGTGGCATGTCCCTTTCCCATAAAGCTATTTCCACTTTATTATGTAATTCCTTGATCATACACATAAGTTGAAAGTTGAATATATTGTGATATCTTCACTTTGGTTGGTTTGTGTTGTCTTGGTCTTGACTTCACGAGAGTACTAGAGCAAAGAGGGAGCAACAAAGACCCTAGGAAGCGATAATAAGGTATGTTATTTGTTCCTTCCTCCTAGTTAATTCAATGGTCAAAACTTAGGGAAAGAGTCATGTTTTGTCTTGTTTTGTTCTAGATCCAGGTGGATCTAGGGAGATCTGTTAGTGTCCGCACCTATCGATTAGTTCGATAACAAAAGTCATTTCCATGGATTGTGTTGTGGGGTTTCCGCTCACATCTCATAGACATAATGCCATTCTTGTAATAGTTGATAAGTTAACCAAGAGTGCTCATTTTATTCTGGTTAGAGACACTTATGATGTCACTGATGTGGTACACGTGTTTGTAAGTGAGGTCATCCATTTTCACGGGATACCTAAGAAGATCATTTCAGATAGGGACTCCAGATTCACTTCTAGGTTTTGGACAAGTTTGCAGTCAGCATTGGGGACTTAGTTTAACTTAAGCATAGCTTATCATCCTGAAACAGATGGGAAAACTGAGAGAGTAAATCAAGTCATGGAAGACATGCTTAGGATGTATGTCATGGATAATCAAACCCATTGGGATAAGTACCTACCTTTGGTAGAGTTTGCATATAATAACAGTTTTCATAGCTCCATCAGAATGCCACCCTACGAAGGTCTATATGGAAGGTCATGCAGAACGTCGTTGATTTGGGAGAGATTAGAAGATCGAGTAACAGTTGGGCCAGAATTGATTCAAGAGATGGAGGAATAGGTGATTCAGATTAGGCAGAGACTAAAGGAAGCATAGGATAGACAGAAAAGTTATGCGGATGCACACAGGACTGATCGAAGTTATAAAGTGGGAGATCAAGTTTTCATTTGTATCAGGCCTAATAAGAGTACCATACAGTTCAGGAAGGGGACAAAGTTGTCACCTCAATTTATAGGACCGTTCAAAATCCAAGAGAAAATTGGACCCGTCGCCTATCGTCTCGTACTGCCACCCCACTTGCATGAAACTCATAATGTTTTTCATGTATCTGTTCTATGTCATTGTGTTGCTGATGAATCACATAAACTAAATTGGAAGGAATTGCAGGTATCAGACATGGGAACCCTCACGGTAGAACCGTTACGCATATTGGACCGTAGAGTCCGATAGCTCAGGAACCGTCAGGTAGACCAAGTTAAGGTCCAATGGGACAAGTTTAGTCTAGGATATGCTACTTGGGAGGATGTCGAGACGTTACAACGAGATTATCCCTCACTTTTTTGACCACCTCGAGAATATGTTCTCGAAGGTTGGGTGTATGTAATGCCACCTTTTGACTTAGACAGCTAGGATTACCTGAGGCCTAAACACCTTTATTTTCTATTCACAGTGAAACTATTAAGTTATACACTTGAAATTTTAAGACGTATGAACCTTTATGAATGTTTAAATATATTTGAATAATGATGTGATATATTGTGAGAATGTAAATTTTATGAATGATTAAATGTTATTTGATGATGATGGATATGATGTGATCTACTATGTGAATGTAAATTATATGAATGTTTAAATGTTATTGATGATGAAGGATATGATGTGATATACTATGTCAATGTGAATCCTATGAAGGTTTAAATGCTATTTGAATGATGTTGGATATGATGCAATCCATTATGTAAATGATAATTCTATGAATGGGTGTCATTAATTGAATTATGGGATATTATGAGATCTATTTCTCACTTGAAAAATTTGATGTTAAAGTTGTTGGTACGCGAGTACCGAATTGAAATTATGGTTGTATGCAATTACATGATGATAATGCATAGATATGTATGAGTTTGTGTTACAGACTAATCTGTAGGTTATTGGGATATTAAATAGCCAAGGGATAATGGTGATGAAAGTGGATGTCATGACCACCAACCAAGAAACAATATGGTATGAATCTTTGTATATGAAATTATATTGGTTTGGATACATTGCTATGATATGTGGACCAGTGTAGGATTTCAGGAGGTGAAATTTCCCAAAACCGAATAAATGATGACAAAACTCCCAACAACATGGTGCCACTGTATATTCCATTATAGGGTGTGGACCCTAGTCCTGTTAGGAAGGGTGGAGGCATTTCCCACTGTGTATCCTCTGAAACCTGGAGTCATGGGAGGACGGTGTTAGCTCACGCTCCCCTAGACGTGTGATGATGACTATCAGTTGCCTGCTGGGGAAGCTTGGTCAAGATAGTGACACTTCCTCTTACAAGTTCTATTTGGAGTTAGGTCAATATAGTTGATGCTCCAAGATAGTCCAGCAGAGGAAAGATAGGAATGGAAGATGGAAGTAAGTTAGGGAGGAAGGATGAGTAGAAATAGTTGAGAGAGTATGGAGATTTGTCTTATGGGTGGAATTTTTTTATTTTTATTTTTTATTTTTTTTCTTCTGAAAAAGAAAAAGTGTATATATGAATATTCATAATTACTTAACTAAACTACAATTGTCTAAATAACATTGTTGAGCTAGATAATTGTAATTAAAGGATTTCAGTAACATTTGATTGGGTTATTGTCTTTTATAAAATGAATAGTCTTGTTGAATGGATTGGATGCATATAGAAATTACTATAGAAGTGATAGTTATTGTTGTTAGTACATCCACGAGACTTGTATGTACTAGCTACACATGCATTTATTGCACATGTACACTAGTATGTATGAGTTTTCTTGGCTTACTTACTAATAACGTTGTTTATTGGATATGAATGTGTGAACTTTGTGTCTTTCCCTTCTATCTTAAAATACTTTAACTTCAGGATGAAGTTTCCTGAAGGGTGGGTGTATGTAACAACCCTAATTGAATAATTAATTGTCATAGTTAAATAATTGTTTAAAGTATATTAAGTTTAATTAATTAATTAATTAATTGTCTTGAATTATTAATTGTTTAATGTATGTTAATTAATTAATTAATTGATTAATTAACTCATTAAATATTTGGTTAATAAATTTAAGTTTAATAAATTTTAATTTATTAAATAAAAACTTAACATATCAAATGATGGAACCATTAAGGAGAAGGGGATTAGGTGGTTGGAATTGAATGGAGGGATAAGGTGGTTGGCATTGAATGGAGGGATAAGGTGGGTGAGTCTTAATGAAAGGAAGAGGGCGGTGAATGAGGAAGAGAGGAAAAGGAGGATATAGGGGGGAAAACACTCGGGAGAGGGGGACCTTTTGGCAGGGAACATTATTTTCATAGGGGAGACTGTATTGGGCATTTTTTTTTGGACTTCTGGGGAGATTGGGAGATGGTATTACTAGTTTCTGGCTGGAAAAGCTTATTGTAGGACTGAGATAGGGGACACCTGTTGCTGGGAGTTTTGGGTTCGGGGGCCAGGAATCCTTACGGAATTCTGGAGCTAGGGAGTCGAAGAGGCTATGTCCCTAGTTGGCTGGGTGGTTAGACGGTTTTGGGAAGTGCATCAAGAAGAGCATCAGGCAGAGTTGCAGAACAATGATAACATCAGTTAGAGGTATGTATTTTCATTTTTCTACTGTGTTATATAATTTATTATGATTTGCTCATAAAATTTAATTAAGATGAATGGTTATATGTTGGTTATGAAATTGTGAAGATGTTAGGATAACATTTCTCTAATTTAATTTATGTTTTTTATTTAAAATTATATTTTATAAGGCTTTGTAGGAAGAGGCCTTACAGATGGAAAGTTTATGGTAGAGAAATTTAACGACCAAAAATACCACTTATGGAAGATGCAAATGGAAGATTATTTATATCATAAGGATCTATTCCTACCATTGGGTGGAATAGAAGAGAATTTGATGGCCATGAAGGATAAAGAATGGGAGGTTCTTGATAGAAATGCACTAGGAACGATGTGGCCGAGCCTGGCAGTGTCTGTGGCTTTCAATATTTCGAAAAAAAAGACAACGAAGGAGTTGATGGATGCATTGGATAAACTGTATGAAAACCCCTTGGCGTCCAATAAGGTATTTCTAATGAAGATATTATTTAATATGAAGATGTCAGAAGGTGGGTCTGTTGCAAATAATTTAAATGAATTTAATACGGTTACTAATCATCTAAGTTCTGTAAAATTGGACTTTGATGATGAGGTTAGGGATATTATGATCTTGTTCTCATTTCCAGAAAGTTGGAATGGCTTGGTCATGGTTGTAAGTAACTCTATCTCTGGTTCAAACACTTTAAAATATAATGATGTTGTTGGTGTTATCCTTAGCGAGGAAATGCGACGGAAAATAATAGGTGAGACATCAGGTAATGTGTTAAACATGGATAACATAGGAAGAAAAAAGGATAGAGGAAAGGGCTCAAGGAACCGCGAGAATTATAGGAAGGGAAGATGCAAATCCAGACTAGGAAAGTTAGAGTGTGATAACACATAGGATGTACAGGTCTTGGTGTCATGATGATGGTGTCATCATTAGAAGGACAAGAATTGTATTGGTCATAACTACTTATTTTAAGTTCACCATCAAGTGTTAAATCCAAGGAAAAGGTCCTAAAATATTTACTCTACCACCTAAAGTGTCTTCTCAGTTGTTAAATCTTATGTGTTGCAAACTCTTCTAGAATTTTACAAAATTCCAAAAATAAAGCATGTTCCAAGTATTTTTACGATTATGATCTTGTAAAAGGGTCTAATTATGGATTTTAGTTTTTCAATACCATCACATCACCAAATAAATCCAAATGACCATTTTAAAAAGGAGGATTTCTCATTTTGATCTTCATTTCTAATTGCAAAAGGTGTGTTGTGAATTGGCACTGTGAACTAGTTAAGAAGGAGCATTGGAGGTTAGATAGTTTGAAATCACACCTGTTCAAATTTGATGGCATCTACATCAATCCCAGGTTTATCAGGTACTCCATGAGGCTTTTCATTTTGTTTTAAAGATTGAAGGAAGGGTTTTGGATCACTCATCTATTGGCGCTGCGAACTCATTTCATGTAGTAGTTTCTTCTAAAGATTTGATCATAAATCCCAAAAGGTGATGTGGGTTTTTATAAAATTTGTTTTATAGGAGCATGATATTGGAATTAACCTGCTGACCAAAATTCATCCTGACCCGGTTTGTAATTTGAGAGATAAAATTAAAACACCATTGCGCTGCAAACTCTCTGTTTTGCATAGCTTTTGGATATTCACCTTGTTTGGAGGTTGCCACCTTTCAAGGAGGGTTCGAATGACTTCTCAAATATCAGTTAGATGATAAAAGATACCTTCACCTAATATTTAGCTCCTTAAAACCTCATGCAGTGAGTTGGCAACAGATTTATTAATGAATTCCAAAAACTTCCTGAAAATAAGCAGTTTGTTGGATTCTTGTCTCTTTGACTATTTCCACCTATCTCCAAGGCCTAGAATCCAACGAAAGGGATGGGTTTTGACCTCCTAATAATATTTTGTATGTTATTTTCTATGTAATGGGTGAGAGGAATTAAGAAAGGTGGGATTCATGACCAAAGAGAGGAAAGAGCTAGAGGAGCAGTTGAGTTTCTCATTTGTAAGCCTAAGGGCATGTGTTGTAGGCATTTCTTCCATTAGATATTTATGAGATTTTTGATAACATGTTGTTTTCTCTTATTTCCATTCTTTATTATCATCTTGCAAGAGTAATATTTATATATTTCGATGATCAAAATCTACCTTTGGTTAATGGATTCATGAGCTGCAAAGGATTTGTGGTAATTGTCTGTTAATCATTGATTATTGTTCAAACACTCTTTAATCTATCTTACATAAAGGATCTATGTTATGTGGATATTCTTATTTTTTTTTACCTTCTATTCTTCTACCCATATTTTCATAAACCTTTTTTCTGGTAGGTAGCCTAATTGCCTATGATCTGCAGAATGTTATGACTCCAAGCCCAATGTAATGTATTTGCAAGTAGTCTAATGCCCTCCCTTTTACTCTTCTCTTGTTGATCCACCAAATATAACATGTTTTAATCATTTAAATCAAATGGGTATTTGGATTATCCTCTAGAAGTATGAGGGTGACTCTCATTTCTAACATAGTGTTGGAATTATTGGAAGAAAGGACATATGAAGAAAGACTACAGATCTCCAAAGACACAAAGAGATGGACAGAAGGAGAAAAATCAGGAAGCAAATGTAACAGGTGACATGTTACAAGATGATTTGATTCTTTATGTAGATAATATTTATGAGTCTTGGGTAGTAGATTCAGGGGCTTCATTTCATGCCACACCCCATAGGAAACATTTTCTAGATTATGTTCAAGGTGATTTTGGACAGGTTCATTTGGGTGATGATGCACCAT
>ML781836.1:610989-676708 GCA_009831015.1 Picea engelmannii
AAAATGAATGGAAACCAATGGTTTTTGAAAGAGGTAAAACATGTTCCAGATCTAAGGAAACATATAATTTCAACAGGGCAGTTGGCAAGTGAATTTTTTATATCCATATTTACAGATAAGGTGTGGAAGGTCACCAAAGGGTCACTGGTGATAGCAAAAGGAGAGAAGGTAGGTACATTGTATTTATGTACCGGTAATATTAACTCTTCTATATCTTTAGCTTCTACAGGAGTGGATACAACACTGTGGAATCATAGGTTTGGACACACGAGTGAGAAGGGGATGTATATACTTAAAAAAAGAAATTTGTTGCAAGATCTTAAACAAATTGATTTGGATTTCTGTGAGCATTGTGTTTATGGAAAACATAAGAGAGTCATATTTCTCAGAGTCAAAAAAGAAAAGAAGAATGAAATGTTAGAGATTGTTCATATAGATGTATGGAGACCAACTTAGGTATCATCTCTTGGTGGCTCTAGTTATTGTGTTACATTTATTGATGATGCAACTAGCTGGAAAACTTGGTTTTAATGCATTCGAAAAAAAAATCATGTTTTTATACTTTTAAGAAATGGAAATATTTGGTTGAGAATGAGACAGGAAAAAGGTTGAAGTGTCTAAGATCATAAAATGGAGGTGAATATTGCAGAAAGGAGTTTGATTATTATTGTTCATACCATGGGATTCATAGAGAGAAAATTGTTCCAGGAAAACCAAAAGAAAATGGTGTGTCGGAAAGGATGAATAGGACAATCATGGAGCGTGCAAGGAATATGAGATTGCATGTTGGGTTTCCCTTACAGTTTTGGGAAGATTTTGTAAATATCGTTGTTTACTTAATAAACATAGGAACTTCAAGATATTTGGATGGTGGAATTCCAGAGGAGGCATGGAAAGGTAAAAAGGTAAACTGTTCTTTTTTGAAGACTTTCTGTTGTGAAACATTTGTCCATATTGATAAAGAAAATAGAAAAACGATTAAGGCAAAATCCAATAAGTGTACCTTTATTGGATATGGTGTTAATGATTTTGGTTATCACTTATGGGATTATTAAAATCACAAAATCATTAGGATTAGATATGTCATATTCATTGATAAGGTCGTGTACAAAGATCAGTTGCAGGGAAAAAAACAAGAAAAAGAAAAACTAGAATACACAGTTCTTGATGAGATCACTGAAAAAGAAATTACAAAAGTACCAAAAAATCAAAATGTACAACAATAGGAGAAACAGGTACCTAAAACTCCTATAAGTGTTGTTAGAATATCTACCAGGTTAAGTAGACCCCTTGAACAATATTTATTGTTGATTGATTCTAGTGAACCAAAATCTTATGAAGAGGCAATGTAGGTAGACACTAAAAATAAGTGTCATCAAGGAATGAAAGAGGAAATGGATTCCTTGGTAAATAACTAGACTTGTGACTTGGTTCAGTTTCCTATAGGAAAAAGAGCATTGCAGAATAAATGGGTTTATAGGTTGAAGGAAGAAGATGGAGGAAAAAAGTGACACAAGCCTAGACTTGTTGTAAAGGGATTTGCACAAAAGAAAGGTATCGATTTTGATGAAATATTTTCTCCTATTTTTAAAATGACTTCAATTAGGACTATTTTAAGTCTTGTGGTAGTAGAAGATTTGCATCTTGAACAATTAGATGTAAAAACAACTTTTCTCCATGGGAATTTGGAGGAAGAGATTTATATGCAACAACCACAGGGGTATGAGGTCAAAGGGAAGGACAATTTGGTATGTGGGTCGAAGAAGAGCTTGTATGACCTAAAGAAACCTCCAAGGAAGTGGTATTTTAAATTTGACAGGTTTATGATAGAACCTGGTTATAATAGATGTCATTCTGATGACTGTGTTTATTTTAAAAGGCTAGAAAATGGAAGCTATATTATCTTGTTATTGTATGTAGATGAAATGCTTGTTGCAGGGTCTAACATGCAGGATATAAATGTGATCAAGAATAAATTAGATAATTCATTTACGATGAAGGATTTGGGTGCTGGAAAAAAAATCCTTGGTATGAGAATAACAAGAGACAAGAAAAAATCCAAATTGACATTGTCTTAGGGTGAGTACATAGAGAAGGTGTTGGAGAGGTTTAGAATGTAGAATGAAAAACCAGTTAGTACACCTTTGGACAACCATTTCAAATTAACCAAGGAAATGTGTGCCAAGACACAGGAGGAGATATAATACATGTATAGGGTCCCTTATTCATCAACAGTTGGCAACTTCATGTATGTGATGGTTTACACAAGACCAGATATTGCACATGCAGTGGGAGATGTGAGCAGGTATATGAACAATCTAGGTAAAGAACATTGGGAGGTAGTAATGTGGATTCTCAGGTATTTGAGAGGTACTTCTACTCATGCATTATGTTTTGGAGGTTCAAACATTGTTCTATAGGGATATGTTGATTCATATATGGAAGGTGATAAAGACAGCAGGAAGAGCACCACTGGGTTTGTTTTTATTGTAGGTGGAACAACAATAAGTTGGATTTCAAAACTACAAAAGGTTGTTGCACTTTCAACAATAGAAACAAAGTATGTTTCTACTACAGAGGCTAGTAAATAAATGATTTGGTTATAGAGGTTTATGGAGGAATTGGGAAAGAAGCAGGAGAATAGCAGGTTGTACTGTGACAATGAGAGTTCCATTCATCTTGAAAATAACTTACCCTTCCATTAAAATACTAATCATGTACAACTCAGGTACCATTTCATATGATCTGTCTTGGAAGATGGACATTTGAATTTGGAAAAGATACACACTAGCCAGAATCCTGTAGACATGTTAACAAAGGGAGTAACTAGGGAGAAACTGAGTTCCTACTCAGTTTTAGTTGGTCTTCAAGCATAAAGGTGAAGATGAAAATTTTTCCAGGTCTAAGGTCGATCATAGTCCACTAAGTACAAAAATGGTGGAGTTGTTGTGATCATTCTCCAAGTGGGAGATTGTTAGTTATGGATCCTGATTATCTTCCTGTTTCATAGGTATTTGTTTTCAACCATGTTTATACTGCATGAATAATTCACAACTCATAATATTGTATACCCCTCCACGTGGGGGGGTTGTAGGGGGGGATTTCCCCCCCCTGCAGGGTCAGGGAGGCTCATCCCCCCAGATGGGGGGTCTAGAGGAAAGAGAGCCCCCGATGGGGGTTTGAGGGAAGCGTTCCCCGATTCACGTTCAGCAGTGAATCCCCCAAAGGAAAAATTTCCTTGTAAATGTATATTGTAATTTCATAGTAAAACTAGACCGTTCATTATAAAGTCATAGATATGACGGTAGAAGTTATGTTAGGGTTTTTTTCCCTAGAAGGAAACCCTCTTTTGTGAGGGAAATGTATTGTGGTTAATAATGCATCATTGTGAATATTGTATTATGAGAGAGGAGACTATGAGAGAAATAAGAGGAAGTTACAACGGGTGTGTTGTAGGTTGTATCCCTTCATTTTGCTAGATAATAAAAAGGAAGGGCCTGAGAATTTCTCTGGTAGACGTAGCTGACACTAGGTGAAACACATATATCTGT
Organism: Picea engelmannii; assembly: GCA_009831015.1. Classification (NCBI taxonomy): domain Eukaryota; kingdom Viridiplantae; phylum Streptophyta; class Pinopsida; order Pinales; family Pinaceae; genus Picea; species Picea engelmannii. Next base: position 614,541 of record ML781836.1, read on the forward strand.
GTCTCTACTCTATTATGTATCTTATGTGTTTTATTTCCGCATTTGTTTTATTTTATTTCTCCACGATCCTGTTTTTCTAACACCATGTTCCAATCTCAAATGGGTTTCCAAAAAAACCCTCAAAACTATCGGCCCTCCTGGTAAACCAAAAGGCAACGCTATGCACAGATTGCAAAACACAATCTCACCCGAGATAGATTTATGGGGAACTACAATAATTAGGTGTTTTCAGTCTAAGAATGAGTGGGGATGGTGTTTATATGCTTTCCCTTATGCATCATCATCATTTAATCATTCATCTACTTCTATGATTTATTCATCATTAATTTATGCATGCATGTTGTTGTAACTATTTTTAACCATTCATTCTTTAACTGATGATTAAAATAATATTAAAATCACTCATTAACAACACATCAAACACAATATTTTACTGTGGTTCACCCCCTCCTGAGGCTACGTCCACAAATATCTGTCTCTTCTTCTCTTTTATTTATTTTGCTGCAAAATCTGCGTTGCATGCATTACATCATCAAGATTACAATGAAAATGAAGGTAAGTACCCTCTAGGAGGCTGACTCGATCAGAAAATGATCCTCATCCTTTTCCATAACCCTCAAACTCTAGCTTATTACACTCTACCAAAATAACCTTACAAAATTCCCCACAATCAATAGCTTATGAACCCCCAACCTAGACGTCTCGGGTCTTTATTTATACTACTCTATTTGCTTATAGTTGTTACAATATTTGTTAAAATCCCTAACCATAGCATACTTAGGCTTGTCTTCATGCGTTCCACATTGATTTTCCTCCTGCATTCTTCTTTTCCTTCATTTTTTGCATGTTGTTTTTCTACCTCCTAAGGCGTGCACTCCAAAAATAGACATTTTCTTCCAAAATTAGGTCTGCGACCAAAATAGATCCTTCTTCCCAAAATAGGCCTGTGAAAAAAATACCCCAACACTGACATGTGGTGCATTCTGAGCCACTCAGGTGGTGCACGCTCCTTGTACAACCTTCTCCAAGATGTGGAACGTTTCTGCTAGTACATAGATTTTGCACCCTATAGGAGCTGAGCTCTCTTAGGTTCTACCAGCGCCAAAGACAGGAATAGAGACATAAACTAAAGGTGTTCCTAGATCTGATTCATACATGAAAACCACCAAAGAAGATGAAAGTTGCCCAAAGATCATAGAAATCATGCATGGACTGAAAATAGATCTAATAGTATATTATAACACATAATTATACTAATTCTCTATTAATGAATACATAAACTAATATAAATAATTAGATAGAGGGAAACATCCACTATGTCTTATATTAATCAAAGAAGAAATATTACAACTTGCTAGCTCCTTCCAAGATCCTTTCCCAAGTCTTTCAACCAAATCACCAGAGTAACTTTGGTAGTTCTTTCCTCCTCTTTCCATGGAAATGGATTGGTTCTTATAGGGATTTATATATAAGTCCATATGGTTAATAAGATACGATCCTCAAGCTCATAATGGAAGCCTTCTTGAGACTAAACCCAGATAAATCATAGTAAGGTCTCATCCATCACAACCAAGTCCAAAAAACAGAGATTATAGGCTCATTCACGACCTAAGAACATAGAAAGAGTGACCTGGTCGTGACCTAACATTCCAGAAGGGGCGACCAACCCTTTAGGTCGTAGGATTGAGGAAGGACAAGGGTGACCGAAGGGAAATTGGGCTAGAAACTAAATGGGGAAATGATGAAAAAGGATGAATTGGGTAGGTGACCTCTAGGAGATGATGTCCCAAGGTTTAGGGGGTTAATAATGCTATAACAATAGTAAAGGGACAAAAATTGTAGTTGTTACTCGTGGAGTAGCTCAGACAGGCATAGATATGGCAATTCAAGGAAACCAAATGGAGAAATGGGTAATAAATTCAGCGGGGCCTTTGCTAGCATTCAACCCACATAAAACAAAAGAGGCATATCAAAGCGCAAGAAAGGAAATGCTTGAACCACTTGGGGAAGCATCAACATCATCACTACCTCATGTAAAAGACCCAACAATACCTAAGAATTCAAGTGCAAAAGTAAGTACACTAACTAAATTCTTAAAGAGTTGTGTAGAACTGATAAAGGATAGAACTACGCTTAGTATATTATATAACATGATTGATCATTGTGAAAAAGGAAGGGACACCTCTATCACACAGGGAATGGTAAATCAGGTACTGTGCAGGAAGAGAACCAACGTGGAATTCAGGTTTAATGCACATATTGGGGAATACAATGTGGCTATTGTTATTCTAGAATTAAGGTCAGATGTGAATGTACTACCTAAGAAGACATGGGAGATGACGGGAGAACCTGAGCTAATATGGTCCCCTGTTCAGTTAAGCCTCATGAATTAGCATAAGATAGTCTTGATTGGGTGACTAATGGGAGTACCTCTGAACATAGATGGAGTGTGAAGCATGGAAGACTTTGAAGTTATTGAGATCATAGAAGATATTAAACCATATCCAACTTTAATGGGATTGGAATGGGTGGTTGATAACTAGGAAATTATTAACTTGAAAAGAAGGGAGATGATCTTCAAGGTTGGGGATCTCAAGGTTATTGCACCTTTGGACCCGTCATAAGGGAATAGATACAAAAAGTTAGTAAGAGAAAATGACATGGACAATTTATATAATATGACTGTGCGGATGGAATATTATGTCGACCCAACAACATATGGCGTGCTCAATTGGAAAAGTATCAATTCTTGTGCATCATATTCAGAAGTTGGTCTAGAGAATTGGAAGCAGAGGATGCATGAAATATAAACTAGACAATGTGAACTTATAAACCAAACCTTTCACTGGATTGGCATAGAGCTATGTGACCCACCCAGGTACGATGGACTAACTAAAATTGATATGTTTATAAAAAAATTTGAGTTATAGGTACCTAAACAAAAAAGGATTTTGGCACTGAATGTCGTCTTAAAAGCAACCCCAACTAGATGGTGGGTCATGCACAGAAAGGGTATGAAGGACTGGGCACAATGCAGTAGAATTATGCAGATACACTTTGGGAACGAGGAAGAAGAAGGTGCGTAGAAATACACAGGTGTTGGAATAGAGGCAGACCCAGGTTTCAACGCTACAAAAATGCACCAACAAAGCCCTAACTACCGTCCCTTTCGACAACACCTGCGAAGAAAATGAAGTCTCACCCGAGGTAGAGGCAGGGGTGGTTGCAGTACTCAAGTGTCTACAACCTTAGCTGGGACACATATCTGTGATTATAATACTTAATAAATAACTTACCAGCTTCAGTTCCTCAATATACAATCAATAATCACTTCACTATAAAATAAGGTTTCGTAGCATTCACACTGATATAACGTACTTAAGAACTTACCATCAACAGATAGGTAAGATCTAGCAGATCAAGCAATAAGCACATTCATGTGGATCTGATATAACATTCTTATACATCATTATCACTAAGAATAAGCAGATCTATCTACTAATCTCAAAGCACTTAGCAAAAGAATATATAAACACATCCAGACAAGCACAAAGCAAGATAACATAGTGTTTACATGGTTCACCCCCACCTTGGGGCTACGTCCACCAACTCTTCTTCCTTATTATATTTCGTCAATTGGTTACAAGCACAAAGCCATCAAAACCATTACTCCGCATAGGATAGAAGATCTACGCAGCTTGCTAGATCCTTCTTCCTTGCATTACAGTACTCAGTCTTCCACAATCTATTACAAGGACCTGCACTTAGCTCTGCAAGTCTCTTACAGTTATGCACTAAGTGCTTACAAACTCTACTTGCATTTAGCATACATCACATAGATTCCTATTCAACTTCAACTACTCCTTACATTTCCTAGCCTTCTATTTATACATACAAAATAGGCCTAAACATGGGTAAACCCATGGGCCGACATCCCATTCCCGTTACATATTACCAAAAACCCAAAAAGCACCCAAACTGGACCGAGATCCTGTGATCTCCGCCTTGTCTTGCGCTCCTCCTTCGACAGGCTATTGAAGTCCCAAAATAGGTCACTATGACCAAGAATATCCCAAAACTTGGTCAAGGGCCAACAGCCCCCCAACACTCACCTGTGACTCATATCGAGTCACTCGAATATGACTAGTTCTACCTCGAATGCCTCGAGCTTGGCTTGAGTCGCTTCTGTTAGCGTCGCAAGTCACTCCTGGATTGCTTGCAGGAGCATATCCCAACACCCATCAGTTTTATGTCACGATAGTTTTAATGGATGCTCAAATGGGGAGAGACTCGAGGAAATATCATTCTAACTCAGGGACCGGGTATGGTATGTAAGGAACAAAGGAGGTCTTGATCTAACTTCAGCCAGTGGGTTAATTAAAAGATGAGCAGGTGGAAGACTTGGTAAGAAAGGTGAACAAACAACTTTGGGCAACAGGCTTTCAGCGGTTTGCAGAAGAAAGACTCTGAATGCAAGATCCTCTTGGTTCAGGGTCTCAAGAAACTGAAAAGGGGACTTGACTAGATCCTCCAATTCCAATTCACTCAGTGCTGAGAAAAACACAAGGACTAATTAGAACAATGTAACTGCTACAGTGATCCTATCCAACATCATCCTACAACAACTACAACTCGACTGGATCCTCCAATTCCGAGCTGTTCTAACACAGTGTAAATAGAGATGTGAAAGAAGTTGACATTCATAAGGAAAGAAGTCTCAAAAGTCCATGCATAACCAGAACAATAGTGCTTTATTAAAGATTTACACCGGGAGCTCTGCTCAACCATCGATAGATACAAAAACGGCGAAAATGTCTACATATACTCAAAACAACAACAACAACAAAATCGAGACGTTGCATTAAAACTTTGTGTCTGCATGGCTTCTGACAACCTGCTCTTGCAGTCTCTGAGTGATCGTGCACTTGTGGCAGACGCAATCGAACTTCTGATAGTTTCATGGGAGAATTGATGTGCTCTTAATTCGTCGCCGGACTTTCCCATTATGGCGGAGGCGATGTCTAACCACCACCAACCACCTCAATAACTACTTCATTGGGATTAAGGATGGCCCGGCCAACTCAGCACCTTTGGGACGTGGACGGCCCCTCGCGCTGCCACATGGATTAACTGAACTACCTGATGAATAGGTGTGGTGGCCAACGTGAAGGATAGGGTGCATAATGGGAGTGGTGGCACCAACATTGTGAGGGTGAGGTAAGAAGTGATGAGGTGTGAGAAAGGTTACAGGGGAAGACACATGGCGGAAGGAAATAAGCGGAGGGGACATGAGATGAGATATAATGGACACACTTTTAATGGGAGGCTAACATGGAAGGGAGCAGAACACGTGGCAGGTGGTGAGTGGATGATGAGATGGACTAAAAGAGTGGATATGGGGGGACACATGGCAACTGGGGAGAAGGGCCCATGTTGATTAAAACAGAGCAGCTGAGAAGGATGGGATCTCCTGAGTGTTGTTGATCCAGGCGCTTTGATCTCAGTCATTAGGAAGATGCGCGCCTGATTCCAAACCCCCCCCCCCTCTGCTTAAAGGTAGAAAGGCGGGGGGGTTCTAGAATCGCCTTGAGCGTCGTTGATCCAGGCGCTCAGATCATGACCGTTGAAGAGGTGCACCCCCGATTCCAGACCCCCCCCCCCTCCRCTTAAAGGTAGAAAGGYGGGGGGGCTCTGGAATCCGATGTGCACCATTGATCCAGGCGCGTGAAATCCTGCCATCCAGAATTGATTTCCATTTAAACACAGTCGCATTAGCATCCCAAACTTAGGACAAGTGGGTTTTTAACCCATTCATTCGCATTTTACCCCCCTTTGCAAGAAATGTCGCTAACATTAGGCTCCATGGGGGATAGAGTTGTCCCTGTGATTCTCTAAGGACTCTTTTGCAGATTTAGTGCCTTGCTGTTGGGCTATGGAGTCATTTATTAAGCTGAAAACAGAAACAATATTTACAAAAAACTAAAGAGCCGACTGTGGCTCACAAAAAACATTTTTTCAAGAAATGCCCGTTTACTGGGCCATTAAAAACTTCTTTGCCTTCCAAATACTGCAATCTGTAAGTGTTGTTTGAAAATACTTCAGAGATCTTGAAAGGCCCAAATCAGAGGGCATCAAACTTGTTGTGCTTTCCCTTTTCCTGTCTGGGTGTGTCCCATTTGAGTACCAGATCACCCAGCTCGAATTCTTTCTTTTTGCTCTTCCTATCAAAAGCCTGCTTGATCTTTTGTTGATGATTATAGGCCCTGTCCATGACCTGTTCTTTGATCTTCTACACTTCCACCATCTAATGAATCCTTCTGACCATATGGTCAGGCTCTCCTTCAAGGTCCTGGAGGAATTTTGCCACAGATACGGAGAGCTGAGTACGGAAAACAACCTTTGCTCCGTAAACAAGTTGGAAAGGTGAGATGCCCAGGGATTTCTTGGTTGTCACCCGATCATCCCATAAAGAAAATTTGAGCTTCGAATCCCAGGCCCTTTTATTATCTTGCAACAATTTCTTAATGAGCTTGATCAGGCTTTTATTTGAAGACTCTACCAGTCCATTCCGTTGAGGATAATAGGGAGTAGAGTGCATCAGTGAAATCTCAAACTGTTCACAGAACTTGATCAGAGGCTCAGACCTGAAGGAGGCAACATTATCAGTGATAATTCTGCTAGGGCAACCAAATATGGCTATGATGTCTTCTAGGAGGCTGATAATTAATTTGTGGGAAGTGCTCCTGGTGGGAACAACCTATATCCATTTGGTGAAATAATCTGTCGCAGTGAGGATCCATCTGTGCTAGCCACTTGAGGGAGGATGAATCTCTTCAATGAAGTCCAATCCCAACTGCTGAAAGGGTGCTGAAACCACTACAGGCTTTAATGGCAGAGATTAGAGCTGCTACTTACCTGAGAACTTCTGGCATTTGATGCAAGCTCTGACTTCTCTGCAGACATCAGGGAATAAAGTGGGCCAGTAATACCCATCCCGGAGGATCTTGTGAGTTGTGGTCTTCCAAGAATGATGACCTCCGCAAAGACTGCTATGGAAATCAAACATAACCTTCTGGGCTTCTTGTGGGTCCAGACACCTTAAAAATACCCCTAGAGGGTCTTTCCAGTACAATGCTTGGTCAATGAGGCAATATCTGACTGCTTTGAGCTTTAGAGCTCTAGCCTTACTTTTTCCCAATCCATCAGGAGGCTTTAATTATTGCAGAAAATACAAGATATCTTTGTACCAGGCGCATGATGCTAGCAATAAGGTGCCCTGGAAATGCTTGTTGGATGGCTCAGCTTGCTCATTGATAAAGATAATCCCCAAGGTTTTGCAATTGGATTCGGCCAGCAACTTGGCTAAACCCTGCCCCTTTATCAACTTGGTGGGCTTGATCTCCAGATCAAATTCTAAGATTTTGGCGATCCACTTGCCTCTTCTTCCGTCTATGTCAGGTTGTATGAGAATGTCCTTCATAGAGGCCGAAGGAACATATGCAGTGATCCTCGAGTGCAAGACATAGACTCTGAAAGATTTGAGGGCTTTTACTAGGGCATAGGCCTGCTTCTCCATGATCTCGTACCGGATTTCAGCATCTCTCAATGCCTTGTTGTAGAAGGAAATAGGTTTCTCTCTCCCTTGATCATTTTTCTGCAACAAGACTGCGACTACTGTATCACAAGAAGCGAAAGAAAAAATCAGAAAATCTTTGAAATAATCAGGACTGATTAGCACAGGTGCCTCAATCAATGCCCTTTTAATTTGGACAAAAGATTCCCTGGGTTCAGCGGTCCATTTTACTTCATTTCCCTTCTTGAGCATGGTTGTGATGTGTCTCACCAGCTCAACAAAATTTGAGACGAATCTCCTCAGAAAATTAATCTTCCCCAAAAAGGCCTGAACCTCCTTCTTAGATCTGGGAAGTGACAGGGTCTGAATTGCTTCTACCCTACTAGGGTCAATCCTCACTCCCTCTGCTGATACTATATGGCCTAATAGCTTTCCCTCCTTCATAGCGAACAAAGATTTTGGGGGGTTTAAAGATAGGCCAAACCTCCGACACTTCAGGAAAACTTTCTTCAAGTGGAAGCAGTGCTCCTTGTCTGTCCTGGAGAAGACTGTGATGTCATCCAGATAAATTACCACAAACTGGTCCTTCTCTCTGATGAATGCTATGTCCATGGCTCGCTGAAATGTTGCTCCTGCATTCATCAATCTGAAAGGCATTCTGGCATACATGAACGTGCCCCAAGGAGTGGTGAAGGTCATTTTTTCCCTGTCCTAAGGCATGACTGATATCTGATTGTAACCAGAGAAGCCATCAATCATGGATATTCTAGACGCACCAGTGACCTTCTGCAGTATGTGTTCCATATTGGGCAGGGGATAATTATCTTTCTTTGAGCTCTTGTTCAGGTTCCTGAAGTCGACACAAAGCCTGATTTCTCCACTTTTCTTTCTTACCGGAACCAAATTGGCCACCCAATCAGAATATCTCAAGGGGACAATGATTTGGGCATCTAGCATTTTCTTCACTTCCCTCTCCATGACAGGAAAAAACAAGGGATTTATCTATCTTAGCTTCTGCCTAAATGGCTTAGCCTCCTCCTTTAGTGGGATCTTGTGTTCAATGACTAATGTGTCATATGTCTTGTGGTCTTCATAGGTCCATGCAAACACATCAGCAAACTCTCTCAGCAACTCAGTATATTCAGCTCTCTGTTCCTTGGTCAAACTCCTAGACAACTTGACAAACTTAGGCTCCTCTGGTGTGCCAATGTTGCACTCAGCTGTGTCAGCATCTTCATCTGAAACCCTTCCCTTTACTTCCACATCATTCCAATCGAACAATCTCTCTAATGGGACTAGTCCCCTCGGAATGTGATTGCTAGGCAGCTAAATAATGTCATGCTTTTCTATTTTACTCAACAACTTACCCCCATCAAACCCTTCCTCGGAGACAGAATCTTGGTCGATATGCATCTCTGAAAATTCTTCGATAGTCTCTAAGAACTTCTTGATCTCAAGATCATCATCAAACACCTTCCAGTGTTTGACGTTGTCAGGTATGGAGGACCTGTATTTTACTTTTACATCATACCTAAGCTTGGGCGGCAAGGGTACTTTGAAATTGCTTCTTGATGTAGCCAAGGAATCTGCCACTATGTTCTCCTCTCTTGGGATGAAAGAAATGTTGAACGCTGAGAAGAAACTGTCAATTAGGTCCCATACCTCATTTATGTAACTCCTGAGTCGAGGACGCTTGTCCTGATAAGTGCTTTTGATCTGCTGGACTACCAACTCGGCATCTCCGAACACTGCTACCTCCTGAATTCCCATTTCCCTTGCTGCTCTTAATCCCAGGATGAGAGCTTCATACTCTGCCACATTGTTGGCAGCTTCGAATTCTAATTTGTATGAAAAAGATGTGGTTTCCTGAGCAGGTGATACAAAAACTACCCCAGCTCCAGCGCCTTCCCTGGAAGAGGCTCCATCAAAGAACATTTTCCAGACGGGGGTGATGGAGGGAGGAAATTTAGGGTAAATGGTGGGTTGTTTTCTGAGTTTGAGAGGAGGCTCGGGGGCATGGGTGAGATGTAGTAGATTGGAGCCTAAATCAGTGTCCAAGGCAAAGATGGGATGGTTGATAGGGTTGGCTTCATCACTGATTATGTAGGCCAGTTGGGATTCCCTGTATAGTCTTCTATGTTCTCCTCCAAACAATGGGATAGTAGCATATGTAAGGTCCATATGCAAGGTTCCCCCCAATCGTTTTATCCAAGACCTTGACAATAGCATACCGAACTTGGGGGGGACATCAGCTACTATGACATCCATGACCACACTTTTCATGGGCAGATGAAACAAGGTCACAACCAGGTCTTTAATAACTCCAAGACACTGAACTCTCCTGGAGTCAAAAGAATAAAGGTCATGATAGGCTCGGGTGACTTCTAGCCGTAACTCTTCCATGACAGTTTTGGGCATGAGGTTGTGAGAATCCCCTGAATCCATCAAGAAGTTGTGCAGTACTTTATCGTGTATGTTCAGGGAGGTATAGAAGGGAGGGGATGAATCATCTCTGTCTTCTACCATAGGACCTAGAATAACTGCAGGCTTTTCATCTTGGAGGTTTATGGAGTCTGTGGGAAGGCATGAGGTTTTAGACTGCAACAGATCAGAAAAGCGTTTCTTAAATTCTTCATGTTTAATTAGCTCAGTGAGGGGCACAGGGATTCTGATCTTTTGAATTTCATGCTTGAAATTAAAAGAAGATGTAGGCTTTGGAATTTCTCTTATTTCAGGAGCATGATTCTAAATAATGGGAGAGGGAGGTTGGGTCTTCTTACCTCTGTGACTGTCTGCTACTTCATTAGCAGGTTTCTCTGTTCTAGTGGACTGCTCAGGAATATCAGGTGTTGTTGTCTTTTTGTCGGACCTCAGGTTGTACCTACCTCGGCCGCCGCTAGCCTTGTCTCCCTTGCTCAATTCATTTAGATGACTATCCATGAGAGACTCCTCGTAAGCTGCTTGAGTGAGATGAGGAAAAGGAGGAGTGTCTCCTACGCAGTGGATTTCAGGATCAAGCTCGTCTGTCTCCCTTTCTTCCTCTTTGGTCATAAAATTGTTCTGAAAAGGAGCCTGAATTCTCTGGTCTTCTCTGTCTCTTCCCCTCTCTCTGTGCATAGTCGGGGGAGCGATATTGTTTGGCCTCCTAAAACCCCCTTTGATTTCGGCGCTCTGAGGGACTTTATTCATTTGATTCCTTTCCACTTTCAGTCTCTCCATCTCTTTAGACAGAAACTTCATCATCTGGGTCAGTTCATCCACTTGAGTGTGGGGCAACGATGGGCCAGAAGTTGAGGCTTCGGAATTTCCCTTTCTTCTGTCTATGTCAGCCTTGCTCCTCAGTCTGTTAGCTACTAATATGTTGGATTCCACTTCTATGGCCGCATCTTTCATTTGAGATAAGGAGGTGGCTCTTCTTTCTCTCAATAAAATACATAAATCAGGGTTGAATGCACCAGCGTAGGAAATTTGGGCAGAGGCTTCTGAGGGATTTATCTCTGCAGGAATCTTGTTATACATCTTATTGAATCTTTTGGAGAAGTCAGAGACAGACTCTCCTTCCATTTTCTTCAGATACCCAAACTCTGTCATGTAATACATGAAATCCTTCCTATCTCCCCACTGCCTCAGGAAAACACTATCCAGGGCTTCAATTCCAGCAATAGATCCGGGGGCCAATCCTCTAAACCATTTCCTCACCTCACCATCCAGGCTCTGGAAAAAAACTCTCATCCAGACATCTTCATTTTCAATGTTTAGGTTGTCTGCATAACTGTAGAAAGCCGCCAGGTGCTCTTCTGCGTTTATGTCCCCTTCTCCAGTGAACTTGGGCATGTATTTCAAGTAGTCTCCAGCAGGGAGAGGATTCATGGGATGGGGTAGGATTAAAGGGGCATATCTGGCAGTGACTATGGCATCCATTCTATTCAGAGGGGGATTAGCACCATCCATAGGAATATTAGATAGTGGAGAGCCGGGAGGAGAAGGAGTGTGAATAGGAGATATCGGAAGAGAGCTTCTTGAAGGACAGGGAGACAATGGGGAAAATAGAGAGAGAGAGAGATAAGGGACTTGAATGTGCAGATGTTTCTCTCTGTGCAGTAATAGTAACAAAAGGAGAGGTGGTGAAACCTTCTGAGGCCTGAGGTCTGTGCTGAGGCACAGCTTCTAGGGAGGGGGGAGTGACAAGGATCTCTCCTTCTGATGCCAGACCAGGAGGAGAAAACTCAGCAGGAACACTCCCAAAATTCAGAAAATGGGAAACCTCAGAGGAGGGATGGCTAGGAAGATGAGAACAAGAGAATGGAGTTTTTACAGAAGGAGGTGGGGAAATACCTGGTTCAGAGGTGAAGCTTTCTCCTTGAGAGGGCTTCCCTTTTCTGATAATCACCTCCGGATTTTCTTCAGGCGTGGCCAGAGGCAGTTGTGGATGGGACCATGTGTGTCTACCACTGGAAGCCATAACTAACCCAACAGGTTCGCAACAGTGGAGTCGTCACAATGGAGTCGCCAAGTGCATAGTAGTGATCTCAATAGTTCTGATATCTGATGCACCTTCAGAATCAGCTGATCGTTGTCGTTCAATCCCGGGGAAAATATTCAACTTCGTCCCCGACAATGGTGCTATAAATGTTAGCGTCAGAAGTCACTCCTGGATTGCTTGCAGGAGCAGAGCCCAACACCCATCAGTTTTATGTCACGATAGTTTTAATGGATGATCAAATGGGGAGACACTCAAGGAAATATCATTCTAACTCAGGGACCAGGTCTGGTATGTAAGGAACAAAGGAGGTCTTGATCTAACTTCAGCCAGTGGGTTAATTAAAATATGAGCAGGTGGAATACTTGGTAATAAAGGTGAACAAACAACTTTGGGCAATAAGCTTTCAACCGTTTGCAGAAGAAAGACTCTAAATGCAAGATCCTCTTGGTTCAGGGTCTCAAGAAACTGAAAAGGGGACTTGACTGGATCCTCCAATTCCAAGTCACTCAGCGCTGAGAAAAACACAAGGACTGATTAGAACAATGTAACTGCTACAGTGATCCTATCCAACATCATCCTACAACAGCTACAATTTGATTGGATCCTCCAATTCCGAGCTGTTCTAACACAGTGTAAATAGAGATGTGAAAGAAGCTAACATTCATAAGGCAAGAAGTCTCAAAAGTCCATGCATAACCAAAACAACAGTGCTTCATTAAAGCTTTACACCAGGAGATCTTCTCAACCATCGATAGATACAAAAATGGCGAAAACGCCTACATATACTCAAAACAACAACAACAACAAAATCGAGACGTTGCATTAAAACTTTGCATCTGCATGGCTTCTAACAACCTGCTCTTGCAGTCTCTGAGTGATCGTGCACTTGTGGCAAACGCAATCGAACTTCTGACAGTTCCGTGGGTGAATCGACGTGCTCTTAATTCGTCGTCGGACTTTCACATTATGGTGGAGGTGATGTCTAACCACCACCAACCACCTCAATAACTGCTTCATTGGGATTGAGGATGGCACGGCCAACTCGGCACCTTTGGTACGTGGACGGCCCCTCGCGCTGCCACCTAGATTAACTGAACTGCCTGATGAATAGGCATGCTGGCCAGCGCGAAGGATAGGGTGCATAATGGGAGTGGTGGTGCCAACACTGTGAGGGTGAGGTAAGAAGTGATGAGGTGTGAGAGAGGTTACAGGGGAAGACACATGGTGGAAGGAAATAAGTGGAGGGGACAAGAGATGAGATATAATGGACACACTTTTAGTGGGAGGCTAACGTGGAAGGGAGCGGAACACGTGACAGGTGGTGAGTGGATGATGAGATGGACTAAAAGAGTGGAGATGGGGGGACACATGGAAACCGGGGAGAAGGGCCCACGTTGATTAAAATAGAGCAGCTGAGAAGGATGGGATCGCCTGAGTGTCGTTGATCCGGACGCTTTGATCTCGGCCGTTGGGAAGATGCGTGCCTGATTCCGGACCCCCCCCCTCTGCTTAAAGGTAGAAATGAAGGGGGGGTCCGGAATCGCCTTGAGCGTCATTGATCTGGGTGCTCAGATCGTGACCATTGAAGAGGTGCGCCCCCGATTCCGGACCCCCCCCCTCCGCTTAAAGGTAGAAAGGCGGGGGGGCTCCGGAATCCGATGCGCGCCGTTGATCCGGGCACACGAAATCCTGCCGTCCAGAATTGATTTCCATTTAAACACAGTCGCATTAGCATCCCAAACTTAGGACAAGTGGGTTTTTAACCCATTCCTTCACATTTTACCCCCCTTTGCAAGAAATTTCGCTAACAGCTTCAACCTGTTGCTTTGCGATGACCTCTTGCTCGGTGAACTCCTGGATCACTGTGTCATTCACGGACCCTTCTAGGCATTTTTATGCTCTGATGACAACCTGTTCTATTTCTTCTCCTCGACTTTCAACCTCTATGAATAATTGGAATGACTTATCTTGTACTGGTTGAGGCCGCTAAGTAACTTCCATCACTCTTCTTTGAATCGTATGGATTTGTTGTTGGGCGGTGCATTGCTCCTAAGATCGCTTCATTCTTTCCATGGCCGACAAGGAATTCAGCTACACCTATAGTGTGTCTTCGTGCTACTTTGCTTCCTTGAGCTGTGACTCTAATGCCTGTAACTCTGGATTCTCAATGAGGTTCACATATGTTTGGGCACTGTGGTTACTCAGTTGCTTACACTCCAAGGCAAGAGATTTTAGTCTGTCAACTGTGTTGTGGGTAGTTGCTTCCCTTTGGTCTCTTACATATTGAGGGGTCTTGGGCACAATGCGGAGTTCCAAGTCTGTTATGCACTGCTGGAGCTACTAGATTACTTCTTCAAGTTGTGCCACCTGTTGTGGAACTCACTCTTCGGTCTTTACTTCTATGACTATCATAGATAGAAGTGCTCTATGAACCATTTCCTTTACTATGATTTGCTCTGTGAGAAACTGTTCCTTTCTTTGATGCAGTTGTTCTTTTTCTTCATCCCACTTCGCTTGCAGAGCAATCTTTTCCTGTTGCAGTACTGTGTTGTTCTACAAGGTCTCCCTGTACTTGTCCCAATGCCTGGGCATCTTGCGGTGTTTCTTCTTGATCTCGTCGAAGGCAAGCTTCGACTATATCAGTGATGCGGTGGAGTTGACTTGGCTCATCTCCCAATTCTGATGTTCCTACTGACAGAGATGTAGTGGAGACTATGCGGCTAGATTGTAGTGTCTGCTGCACTCCTTGGAGCTCATCCTTAATCCGATGGAACACCTCCTCCTGCTTATCTTCTTGCTTCTCTGTTATCTCTAGCGAAGCATCATTTAGGGATGCTATGATGAAATCGAAGTCGTCAGAGGTGAGGATGGTCTGCATTTTGGTCATGGTTGCTTTCACTTTCTTCCGGGAGGAAGTTTTTGGTAGGGAAACCTTCCTTTTCTTCGAGGGATCCTCCTCATCTCTAGGAGATGTAACCTTGTCTTTCTTTTGTTCAACTTCTCCACCATATCCTCCTTTCTCTAATGATATGGAAGCGGTATTCATGGATTTTCTATCTAAATAATGGACCTCTTCGGTCTTCTTTATCTTACTAGGTCCAGGTGTATACAGCTCAGTTCCTGGACTGTCTAAATCGGATATCTCCACAGGGTCTACTGGAATGAGGAGGTCCACCGACCAGTCCTTGGTGATTTCTTCTAAGTCCTCCTCTGTCAGCTTGTATTAATACTGAATTTGTTGCTTGTGTTCATTAGCGTGCGCTGTAATATAAATGAAATGGAAGTCCACGCTAAATTTCATTAAAGGTTGAAACCTATGGAGAGTATTGGGCATGACATGAGGCTCGGACTGGATAGCTAACTTCAGTTGATTTTAATATGTCTTTAATACGACATTTGAATTCCATTTCTTGTTCATGTCACTGGAATACCACATTGTACTGAACTTCGTGGCCAGAGTTTCAAAGGGCTCGATGTCTGGGAAGGTCGCACCTTCCAACATCTCCCATGCAATGAAAGAAATTAGGATTAGAAGCCAACTGAAGTGGAACTCATATCCTTGATATTGCGCTTCTCTGTAGTCCATTTCCAACTGGTTCATGAGGTATTTCACCCAATTCATTTGTAGGCCCTCCACGCACTTCCTTGCGAGGTCGACTACAAAGCCAGTGACTTGGGTGGGTTGGTTCTTGCGGACTAACTTTCCTATGATTAATTGACAGGCTAGGCACACTGTGTCGCTTTGAATAGAATCTACCTTGTAGCCACACATTCCCTTTTCAACATCGTTGTAGGTGTCTTTGATCCTTTGTGCTAGAGCGCGATCCATTGTTTTTCCAGGGTAGAAATCTTGTGGGTCAGGGCCTTGCATACTCAGCCCTGTGATCTGATTGATCAATGTTGGATCCACTATGATACGGCGGTTTAACCACAAGTATCTGGCATGGTAACAGGACAACATCATCTTGACACATGAATTAAATTCTTGGTGTCTTCCGAAGTGAGGAATATTCATGGCGTTGAGCAGTGTGGACTGCGCGAGGTTATGGGTCCATGACTGAGGGACAATCTTTGAATTCTTTCCTTTTGTCCTGGTTAGGTACTTATGTGGGGTGAGCATGTTATAGACCTTCCTGTCACCGAGGTTGAATTCACTAAACTTCAACGCTGCTATCTTTTCTTGATCTACATGAACTGTGCGTATCCCCTTCAGGAGGTACGTAGTGACCAATTCGTATTGAAAGTCTCTAGGCACACTATTTTGATTTAATGCGCCGCTCAGAGGTGGTAGATAGGCGGGTAAAATTCTTGGAATCAACTTAGCATTTGAGAGATCATCTCTGTGCTTGGTTCACTTCTCATCTGCGGGCCGTGATGGTCCGACTCAAGCAGTTGATGGAGAGGTCGACAGTCCTCTCGTCGATGATTCTTGTATACCGGTAGACAATCCTCTCTCCGACATGAATATTTCAGTCATCAAGTCGAGGATTACTACTGCTACTGATTCTTCAACTGCGGTGAGCTCGTCGGACATACGCACTCGGGATTAATAATATCGGGTTCAGATACTACACTAGAATAAACAACAAGAGGGCAATGATCACTGTATACAATTCACTTGGTTTGTGGGCTCAAATTCTTGGTTAGCAAAAATTTTCTCTGTGCATGGCGTGATGGGATAAATATGCAACTCGGAAACAATTCACTTGTAACAGGCATGAAGCCTCATTAACTCTTGTTATGTTCATTATGGCATGGTCCAACGGTCTGGTGTCGAGCTATAAATGCTTTACAACCCGTTCGGAGTGACAGTTGAACGGATATATCGGTCCCAACGGCTATATTGCCTTGTCATGGAGAAATGCCATGTGTCATTGTTCTGATATCCCGACGAAGCTCCCATTCTGCAATTTTTTTGTCTGCGAAGTTCCCTCTAGAACCTTCTATAACTTTTCAAACTTATATCTCTTCTTACTTAGCTTTCTATCCTTCCTCCCAGTGAGCTTCGTCTCGGTAGTCCTTTTTCCATTCTAATTCTTATTGTCATTGGACATAGTCACTGCACATTGTTCAAATTATTTCCTAGGATTAGGGATTAACACCTCTTCTTTATCAAAGATAGGTTACAGGTATTTCAATCTTCTGTATATCCTCTATTGTTCTTGCAACTTTGACATCTAGGTATCTAGTATTAAATAGCTTTGATCTGTTCTCCTGTTCTTCGATCAAGTGTGTGATCCTTCTAGTCATGAAATCTTTTAACTCTTGTCTCTTCTGCTCCAAAACTTCTTCTTCTTCTTTTCATCTGACCTGATCTCTTTCAATTCAAGGTTTCCCTAGTAACATGGTAAACGGGGCGCAGTCCTCAATAAATTGAATAATCTCAAAATCTTCTTCTGTCGAAGTTCCATTGGCATTCATAGATATCTGAGTGAGCTTTCCACATAGATTTACTAGTTTTCCTCTGAATATCCCTATTCCTCCTAATGAAGGAATCATAACAGGCCTTTCTATAGCTTCCCAAGTTCTCTTTCTCATGATATTCACCTATGTTTCCTCATCTAGAACACGGTTAATGTCGAAGTCTCTTATTCTTTCTTCGATGCATTTATTTTCTTTAAAGATCTCTGATAATCTAACATGTCGATGGTCATTCAAGGTTTCTTTCATCTGTAGCAATACCTTCTATGATTCTTTCTAGGGTTCTGCTATAACCTTAGTTTCTGGATCTACCTTAGGGTTTTCTTGTCTTATGTTCATACTTTCAATCTTAGAAATCATTCTAGGGAAATCCAACACTTCATGGTTCATAGCTTTGCAACAAAGACAACCAGGTCTTCTCCCAAGGCATGCCTTAGCAAGATGTCTCGGTTTTCTGCAGCTGTAACAGAGGGTTAATCCTCTCTTTATTTTAAATGACCTCCAGCTCCTCATGTACTACGCACTAGGATCATGGTAGCTATCCTGCAAAAAATTCTTTCTAGGATCCTGCATCCATTTGTTAATCCAAACATTATTTCTATGCATAGGTATAACATATATTTCACTATTCTTATCAGATCTACTCATATCAAATCTTCTTTCATCTATTAATACCCTAGTTTTCAAACTAGGATAGACTCTATTAAACATACCTAGATCCATACTCTAGAAACAAAAATTTCCACTTATCTTACTTCTACAGAGMAAAAAAGCTTCCAGATCTAAAACTTTTAACTATTCTTACCTTTATCAGAGCATAGAGCTTGCAGATTTTACCTCTTTTTAATTAGAAATTCTCACTTTTKCCTTTCTTAGAGCACAAATCTTTCAAATCTTACTTATTTTCTTCAGAAGCGACCTCTTTTCTTCAGATTGGGCTTCTTTATTTAGCACAGAACTTCTTAGTTCAAGTAGAATGTTGCGCACTAGGGAAACAGATCTACGCACAGAGCTTTCATAGTTTCTAGATGGATCTTTGCATAGAGCTTCTTCTTTCTCAGTTCCCAGCAATCATAGTTTCAGGTCCCAGCAACGGAACCATTTGTTGGCATAGGGGTAGACCCAGGGTTTAACTCTACAACAAAGCCCTAACTACCGACCCTTTCGACAACACCTGCGAAGAAAATGAAGTCTCACCTGAGGTAGAGGCAGGGGTGGTTGCAAGACTCAAGTGTCTGCGACCTTAGCTAGGACACAAATCTATGATTATAATACTTAATAAAACACTTAGCACCATCATTTCCTCAATATACAATCAATAATCACTTCGCTATAAAATAAGGCTTCGCAAAATTCACACTCATATAACGTACTTAAGTACTTAGCATCAATACATAGGTCAGATATAGCAAATCAAGCACTAAGAAAATTAATGTGGATCAGATATAACATTCTTATACATCATTAGCACTAAGCATAAGAATATCTATCTACTCATCTCAAAGCACTTAGAAAAAGAAGATATAAACACATCCAGACAAGCATAAAGAAATATAACACAATGTTTATGTGGTTCACCCCCACCTCGGGGCTACGTCCACCAACTCTTCTTCCTTATTATCTTCAGAAAATTGGTTACAAGCACAAAGCCATCAAAACCCTTACTCCACATAGGACATAAGATCTACATAGCTTGCTAGTTCCTTCTTCCTTGCATTACAACACTTAGCCTTCCACAATATGTTACAAGGACCTGCACTTAGCTCTGCAAGTCTCTTACAATTATGCACTAAGCACTTACAAACTCTACTTGCAATTATCATACATCACATAGATGCCTATTCAACTTCAACTACTTCTTAAATTACCTAGCCTTCTATTTATACATACAAAATAGGCCTAAACATGGGTAAACCCATGGGCCGACATCCCATTCCCGTTACATATTCCCAAAAACCCAAAAAGGACCCAAAGTGGGCTGAGATCCCGTGATCTCCACTTCGTCTTGCACTCCTCCTTTGACAGGTTGTCGAAGTACCAAAATAGGTCACTATGACCAAGAATCTCCCAAAACTTGGTCAAGGGCCAACATGCCCCCAACACTCACCTGTGACTCGTCTCGAGTCACTCGGATCTGACTAGTTCTACCTCAAAACCCTTACTCTGCACATGACATAATATTTGTGCAGCTCGCTAGATCCTTCTTCCTTGTGTTACAACACTGAGCCTTCCACAATCTGTTACAAGGACCTGCACTTAGCTCTGCAAGTCTCTTACAATTATGTACTAAGTGCTTACAAAATCTACTTGCACTTATCATACATCACATAGATGCCTATTCAACTTCAACTACTTGTTACATTTCCTAGCCTTCTATTTATACATACAAAATAGGCCTAAACATGGGTAAACCCATGGGCCTACATCCCATTCCCATTACATATTCCCAAAAACCCAAAAGGACCCAAAGTGGGCCGAGATCCCGTGATATCCACTTCGTCTTTCACTCCTCCTTCGATAGGCTATTGAAATCCCAAAATAGGTCACTATGACCAAGAATATCCCAAAACTTGGTCAAGGACCAACAGGCCCCCAACACTCACCTGTGACTCGTCCCGATTCACTCGGATCTTACTAGTTCTTCCTCGAATGCCTCGAGCTTGGATTGAGCCACTTCGACCTGTTGCTATGCAATGGCCTCTTGCTCGATGAACTCCTGGATCATTGTGTCATTCACGGGCCCTTCTAGTCATTGTTCTGCTGCGATGAAAACCTATTCTATTTATTCTCCTTGGCTTTCAACCTCTGTGAATAATTGGCACGCCTTATCTTGTATTGGTTGAAGTCGTTGAGTAAATTCCATCACTCTTATTTGAATCGTATGGATCTGCTATTGGGTGGTGCATTTCTCCTGAGACCGCTTCATTCTTTCCACAGCCGACAAGGACTTCAGTTGTGCCTGTAGTGTGTCTGCGTGCTACTTTTCTTCCTTGAGTTGTGACTCTAATGCCTGCAAATATGGATTTTGGG
Source organism: Picea engelmannii (assembly GCA_009831015.1). Lineage (NCBI taxonomy): Eukaryota > Viridiplantae > Streptophyta > Pinopsida > Pinales > Pinaceae > Picea > Picea engelmannii. Next base: position 635,048 of record ML781836.1, read on the forward strand.
TGAGGTTCTCATATGTTGGGCATTGTGGTTACTCAGCTGCTTGCACTCCAAGGAAATAGATTTTAGTCTTTCAATTGTGTTGTGGGTAGTTGCTTCCCTTTGGTCTCTTACATCTTGAGGGGTCTCGGGCATAATGTGGAGTTCCAAGTATTCTATGCGCTGCTAGAGCTGCTAGATTACTTCTTCAAGTTGTGCCACCTACTATGGAACTCGCTCTTCGGTATTTACTTCTACAAATGTCACAGATTGAAGTGCTATGTGAACCATTTCCTTTACTATGAGTTGCTCTGCGAGCAACTTTTCCTTGCTTTGTTGCAGTTGTTCTCTTTCTTCATCCCACTCCGCTTGCAGAGCAAGCTTTTCCTGTTCTGCAGTACTGCGTTGTTCTACAAGGTCTCCCTATACTTTTTCCAATGCCTGGGTAGCTTGCACGATTTCTTCCTGAGCTCATCGAAGGCGAGCTTCGACTGTATCAGCGATGCGGTGGATTTGAATTGGCTCATCTCCCAGTTCTGATGTTCCTACTGACAGAGGTGTAGTGGAGACTGCGCGGCTGGATTGTAGTTCCTGCTGCACTCCTTGGAGCTCGTCCTTAATCTGATGGAACACCTTCTCCTGCTTATCTTATTGCTTCTCTACTATCTCCAACGAGGCATCATTCAGGTCTGCTATGATGAAATCGAAGTCGTCGGAGGTGAGGATGGTCTGCATTTTGGTCACGGTTTCTTTCACTTTCTTCCGGGAGGAAGGTTTCGACAGGGAAACCTTCCTTTTCTTCGAGGGATCCTCCTCATCTCTAAGCGGTGTAATCTCTTCTCTCTTCTGTTCAACTTATCCACCATCTATATCTCCTCCATATCATCCTTGCTCTATTAATATGGAAGCGGTCTTCACAAATGCACTATCTAAATCATGGAACTCTTCGGTCTTCTTTATCTTGCTAGGTCCAGGTGTATCCGGCATAGTTTCTGGACTGTCTAAATCGGATATCTCTTCAGGGTCTGCTGGAATGAGGAGGTCTGCCGACCAATCCTTGCTGATTTATTCTATGTCCTCCTCTGTCAGCTTGTAGTAAGACTAAAGTTGTTGCTTTTGTTCGTCAACGCGCATTGTAATATAAATGAAATGGAGGTCGTGTTGAATTTCATTAAAGGTCAAAACCTGTGGAGAGTATTGGGTGTGCACGAGGCTCGAACTGGATAGCTAACCTCAGTTGATTATAATATGTGTGGAATACAACATTTGACTTCCATTTCTTTTTCATGTCACTAGAATACCACAGTGTACTGAACTTCGCGGCCAGAGGTTCAAAGGGATCGATGTCTGGGAAGGTCACACCTTCCGGCATCTCCCATGCGATGAAATCAATCACGATTAGAATCCAATTGAAATGGAACTCATATCCTTGATCTTTCACTTCCATGCATTCCATTTCCAACTGGTTCATGAGGTACTTCGCCAAACTCATTTGTAGGCCCTTCGTGCACTTCCTTGTGAGGTCGACTACAAAGCCAGTGACTTGGGTGGGTCGGTTATTGCGAACTAACTTTCTTGTGATCAATTGATAGGCTAGGCACACTATGCCTCTTTGGATAGAAGCTACCTTGTAGCCTCGCGTTCCCTTTTAGAAATCACCATAGGTGTCTTTGATCCTTTTTGCTAGAGCGCGATCCATTGTTTTTCCAGGGTGGAAATCATGTGGGTCAGGACCTTTCATACTCAGCCTTGTGATATGATTGATCAATGTCGGATCCACTATGATACGGTGGTTTAACAACAAGTATCCACCATGGTAACAGGACAACAACATCTTGACACATGCATTAACTTCTTGGTGTCTTCCGAAGTGAGTAATATTCATGACGTTGAGCAGTGTGAACTGCATGAGGTTATGGTTCCATGACTGAGGGACAATCTTTGAATTATTTCCTTTTGTCCTGGTTAGGTACTTATGTGGGGCAAGCATGTTGTATACCTTCCTGTCGCCGAGGTTGAATTCGCTAAACTTCAACACTTCTATCTTTTCTTGATCTGCATGAACTACGTGTAACCCCTTCGGGAGGTACGCAGTAACCAATTCATACTCAAATTCTTTGGGCACATTGTCTCGATTTAGTGTGCCTCTCAAAAGTGGTAGATAAGAGGGTAAAATGCTTGGAATCAACTTAGCATTCATGAGATCGTCTATGTGCTTGGTTTGCTTCTCATCTGTGGATTGTGATATTCCAGCTCGAGTAGTGGATGGAGAGGCCGACAGTCCTCTTGTTGATGATTCTTGTAGACCAGTAGACAATCCTCTGTCTGGCATGACTCTTTCAGTCATCAATTCAAGGAGTAATTCTATTACTGATTATTCAACTGCGGTGAGCTGATGGAAATACGTGCTCAGGATTAATAATATCGAGTTCAGATACTACACTAGAATAAACAACAAGAGGGAAATTATCACTATATACAATTCACTTGGTCTACGGGCTCAAATTCTTGGTTAGCAAAAGTGTTCTCCATGCATGGCGCGATGGGATAAATAGGCAACTCGGAAATAGTTCGCTTGTAACGGGTATGAAGCCTCATTAACTCTTGTTCTGTTCATTATAGCACATTCCAATAGTCTGGTGTTGAGCTATAAATTCTTTCTGACCCGTTCGGAGTGACAGTCGAACATATATATCGATCCCAACAGCTATATTTCCTTGTCATGGTGAAGTGCCATGTGTCGATGTTCTGATATCCCAATGAAGCTCCCATTCTATAAATTTTCTATCTGCGAAGTTCCCTCTAGAACCTTATGTAACTTTTCAAACTTAGCTTTCTATCCTTCCTCCTAGTTAGCTTTGTCTCGGTAGTCCTTTTTCCATTCTGATTCTTATCGTCTTTGGACATAGTCACTACGTGTTGTTGAAATTCTTTCCCAGGATTCGGGATTAACACCTCTTCTTTATCCGAGATAGGTATTTCAATCTTTTGTAGATCCTCTAGTGTTCTTGCAACTTCGACATCCGAGTGTCTAGTGTTAAATAGCTTCGATCTATTCTCTTGTTCTTCGATCAAGTGTGTGATCCTTCTAGTCATGAAATTTTTTAACTCTTGTCTTTTCTACTCCAAAACTTCTTCCTCTTCCTTTCGTCTGGCCTGATCTCTTTCAATCCAAGGTTTCCCTAGTAACATGGTAAATGGGGCATGGTCCTCAATAAATTGAATAATCTCAAAATATTCTTCTGTTGAAATTCCAATGGCATTCATAGATATTTGAGTGAGCTTTCCACATAGGTTTACCAGTTTTCCTATGAATAACCCTATTCCTCCTAATGAAGGAATCATAGCAGGCCTTCCTATAGTTTCCCAAGTTCTTTCTGTCATGATATTCACCTGTGTTTCCTCATATAGAACACAATCAATGTCGAGGTCTCTTATTCTTGCTTCGATGCATTCCTTTTCTTTAAATATCTCTGATAATCTAACATGTCGGTGGTCATTCAAGGTTTCTTTCATCTGTAGCAATACCTTCTCTGATTCTTTCTGGGGTTCTTCTATAACCTTAGTTTATGGATCTACCTTAGGGTTTTCTTGTCTTATGTTCATACTTTCAAGCTTAGCAATCATTCTAGGGAAATCCAACACTTCATGGTTCATAGATTTGCAACAAATACAACCAGGTATTCTCCCAGGGCATGCCTTAGCAATATGTCCCGATTTTCTACAGCTGTAATAGAGGTTTAATCCTCTCTTTATTTTCAATGACCCCCAGCTCCTCTTGTACTGCGAACTAGGATCATGGTAGCTATCCTGCAAAAAATTATTTCTAGGATTTTGCATCCATTTTTTAGTCCAAACATTCTTTCTATGCATAGGTATAACATATCTTTCACTATTCTTATCAGATCTACTCATATCAAATATTCTTTCATCTATTAATACCCTAGTTTTCAAACTAGGACAAATTCTATTAAACATACCTAGATCCATACTCTAGAAACAAAAATTTCCACTTATCTTAATTCTACAGAGCACAAAGCTTCCAGATCTAAATTTTTTAACTATTCTTACCTTTATCATAGCGCAAAGCTTGCATATCTTACCTCTTTTTAATAAAACAATTCTCACTTTTGCCTTTCTTAGAGCACAAAGCTTTCAAATCTTGCTTCTTTTCTTCAGATCCGACCTCTTTTCTTCAGATCAGAGATGTGTAGGGAGACAACATAATGGAAAGGATTGGTCTAGAGATTCGAAATCACATTTTCATTTGAACATGAAGCCCCATCCATACATGAAACACTACAAGCCATTCAAACAAAGATATTCTCAAAGGTAGAATCGATGGAAGAAGTACCCTTAAGTAGTGCTCACAAAACCAAATTTACAGTCCAGAAGATATTCAAATGCTATAATGTTATGGAGGAGGAATACGAGGAAGAAGATCTCAGGAATGTGTAGGTACCAGGATCAAAAGGAACACTCGTAGTAGAAGGGTCAGAGTTGGTATCTGTCGCATACACACAACCTATAAAGAAAAATAAAGTCAACATTAGGACAATGGAGAATCCTATGTTTGTGCAGATAGGAGACTATTGGAACTATGAGACAATTGAGAAGGTGGCCGACTAATTATGGGAATATCAAGACTTATTTCCAACCACATTCTCCAGGATGAAAGGGATAGCAGGAGATTCAGGAGAGATAAAGATTCCATTGAAATGTGGAGCCAAGATGATATGACAGAGAGCCTATAGATTGAACCCAAGGCATAAGGAGAAGGTAAAGGATGAAATAGACAGGATGCTAGATGTAGCACTTATCGAACCAGTAGAGGATTTTGAGTGGATTATCTTTTGGATTACTGAGAGGGAGGGTGAATCAGTTATAGAGCAATGTAATCCTTTTTAACCATAAAATGAAAGTGTTATATCAATGTAGCATTATCATCTAATAGTTTTAGAGTAAAAAATCAATGAACAAATGAGAAATCATACACATACAAAGTACACCAGTGTTTTTACGTGGAAACCCAAAGTGAGAGAAAACCACATAATTATTTTTATTATATGTATTTAAGAATTACATTCATTGGAAGTACCAAAATCCTTTGTTTTCTAGATGCAACTGGAATGAGGCTCCAACCCCCTAGTTTCTCAGGCTACAACCTAAGGGAAGCTACAACTCCCCAATTCGTTGGCTACAACCAGAAGGAGGCTACAACCCCCTATGTTCTCTGACTACAACCAGAATGTAGATACAACCACCTGTCCTTGCCCCATCCATCTACCATGTCGTAGAAGTAGAATGAGGGAACCATTGTCACACTATCACTGTGAGATATACTATTGTAAACATGTACCAATCAACCTACACCAAACAACTTGTACCAAACATTATGTAATCAACCTATACCATAAAAAAGTGCATCAACCATGCACCAACCTATACCTCAACCTATACCATCAACAAGAGCATCAACAATGCACCAAATATGTACCAATCATGCATCAAATACACATAAACTATGACTCATCAATATGTACCAACATCATCAACTATACACCTCATGTTTGTGCCAACTCATCAACTAATTGTCTCAACCATGTACCCAACATGTGCCTCAACCAAAATCCCTCATCAATTTCATCATTCAAATATGATTTGTAACTCTGTAATAGATCTGGTGTAAATGATCACATACCTGCAAACCTTTCTTAATCTTTAACAATAGGAGAATAGCATTTTCATCAAACTTTACTTTAGTCTCACATGAGTAATTTTGGATTAGTCAACAACCCTAACTTGAAATAATCATAACTATGTACCTGTAATGAATAAAGATCTGAAAATAGTACACAATGTTCTTCAATGTATTTTATGCAATTCCTCCATGTTTCACTACTTGGAAACTCTAAAAAATGAGTTATAGAAAAAAATGGCATACCTTGTTGAATTCTGGCTTATTCTAGAGAGCGAACGTGTAGAGCGTTCCCCACATGGAATATTTGTTGTATGGATATGAAAATGGTACACAAAATACTAGAGATTGTACTCAAACCAATACATTTTGTCTTACTGAATTTGGATCTATTATGAAGAAGTTATGATGTTTTTACCCGAAACAGATGTTTTAGGCTAGTTTCAGGACTAGCCACAAACCCTATTTTCCACAGAGTGTAACTCCAAACATACAACGACCCACAAGATGAAATTTTTACCATAGCTACTTGGATATGTTTCCTCAATGGTCTCCATATTTCATGGTCTGAATCATTCTAGAAAAAACGTTATTACAAAAATGGTGAGATGATCTGTAAATAACATACCTTAGAAAGAATCATTAAAATAATTTATCCTCCGTTGAATTTTGACCTTATTTACTTCACCTTCCCTCTGAAATTCTCCTTAGATATCCTTTGGTTACCTAATTCACTTGTAGATATTCAATATGCTCAAGTGTAATTAAAATGAGAGATCCTTTCCTCTTATTTATAATTTTATATAGCTTCCTCAAGGGGTTACCTTCTAACCATCTTAAACCACTTTCCTTATTTTAGGGCTAACCCACTTCTAACCACTTGTCTGCTTAGTAATTTCTCCATTAACTTTATTATTTAAATAATTTATTTTGTATCCACTTTGACTTATATTACACTCATCACTTCACTTTATTATTTAAATAATTTCTTATAGATCACAGAGGCATCAGAGTGTTTCCATCAACAACCCTAACTTGAAATAATCATAACTATGTATCTGTAATGAATAAAGATCTAAAAATAGTACACAATTTTCTTCAGTGTCCTTTATGCAATTCCTGTAGGTTTCACTACTTGAAACCTCTCATAAAATGAGTTATAGAAAAAATGGCATACCTTGTTGAATTTTGGCTTATTCTAGAGAGCTAACTTGTAGAGCATGCCCCGCATAGAATATTTGTTGTATGGATCTAAAAATGGTACAAAACATACTACAGACTGTACTCTAACCAATACATTTGGTCTTACTAAATTGGGTTCTGTTATGAAGAAGTTATGACGTTTTTATCCGAAACACTTGTTTTAGACTAGTTTCAGGACTAGCCACAAACCCTATTTTCCATGGATGGTAACTCCAAAAATAAAGCGACCCACAAGATGAAATTTTTATCAAGACTAATTGGATATGTTTCCTCAACGACCTCCAGATTTCACGGTCTGAATCATTCTAGAAAAAAAAACATTATTGCGAAAATGGTGAGATGACCTGTAAATAACATACCTTAGAAAGCATCATCAAAAGAATTTATCATCTCTTGAATTTCGGCCTTCTTTACTTCACCTTCCCTCTAAAATTCACCTTAGATATCCTTTAGTTACCTCAATCACTTGTAGATATTCAATATGCTCAAGTGTAATTAAAATTAGAGACCCTTTCCTCTTATTTATACTTTTATGTAGCTTCCTCAAAGGGCTACCTTCTAACCATCTTAAACCACTTTCCTTATTTTAGGGCTAACCCACTTCTAACCACTTGTCTACTTAGTAATTTCTCCATTAACTTTATTATTTAAATAATTTATTTTGTATCCACTTTGACTTATAGTACACTCATCACTTCACTTTATTATTTAAATAATTTCTTCTTTGCAACCACTTTGACTACTTTGACCTTTTGGGGCTTCTAGATGACTCATGAGGGTTCTCCAACTTCACATGGCCATAACTCTTTAACTGTGAGGAGTTATGTGACGTTCCACATACCACCGAAAATGGCATGACATGTACTATCCATCTAGAATAGTATTACCTTCAAATATATTAAAAATCATACAATTATACATCAAACAAACTTGGGTCCATTACCCAAACCTTTGTGCTACCAAAATTCACTACTGGAATTTCTTCAAGGGTTGACATCAATGAAAACCAACCCAAATAATCAACAATCTCCCCCTTTGGCATTGATGTAAAAACTCTAATGAAATACTGAAGACATATCACTCTTTCTCCCCCTGTGACCATCACTCCCTCTGGAACCATGCCTCTGTGCTCTTTCTCCAAGCATTTACCTTTGCATCTGATAAATCTCTCCCCCTTTGTCATCAATGACAAAGGTATCTTTCCATCCAGGGCTACTTCCCCTGATTAAACTCTTCTTGAAACTGATCTCCCAACCTGAATTTGCCTCTTTATGGTGCTTCCTTATGTAAATATAAGACATATAAGATAATCATTCAAAAACATTCATTTTGGAGTATAAATTACTCCGAGTCTCTAGAGAAGATACTCAAAGGCTTCCCTTGGAAGCGATTTTGTAAAGATGTTTGCCACTTGTTCTTTTGTGCCCACATATTCAACTCTGATGTTCTTCTCTCCAACCTATTCCCATAGAAAGTGATACTTTATTGGAATGTGCTTCATCTTGGAGTGCATCACCGGGTTCTTTGAGATATTGATGGCACTTGTATTATCACAATAGATTGGAATGGGCTCATCATACTCAACCTGTATATCTGTCAAAGTTTTTTTCATCCATAGAACCTAAGTAAAACATCTTGTTGTTGCAATATACTATGCTTAGACTATACATAAATATATTGATGATTATTTCTTTCTTAGCCAAGATACTAAACACTCACCCAAGTAGAACGATGCTCCACTGGTGCTTTGTCAGTCATCAATGCAACCTTCCCAATCTGCATCTATGTAGGAAATAAGTGATATATCCTTTCTTTTTGGATACCATAATCCAAAATCTTTTGTTCCTTTGAGATATATGGAAATCCTCATCATTGCTAATACATGTGATTCCTTTGGTGTTGCTTGAAATAGTGCCACTTGTCCAACTTCCTTCATTACATATAGTCTGGATGTTGTCACATATAATAAGATACCAATCATTGACCTGTATTTCCTCTGGTTTGTAGACTTTGAATCATCATTTTTGCTCAAATTTCAATTGGTTTTGATAGGAGTGGTAATTGGTTAGCAATATTCCATTCCGAACCTATTTAGCATTTCTCTAATATACTCAGTTTGAGAAATAAAAATTCATTGGTTTCTCTGACGTATATGAAGACCTAGAAAGAAGGATAGTTCTCTGCGTAATGACATTTCAAATTCATTCTTCATATCCTTTGCAAATTTCTGGCTTAACCTGTCATCAGTAATTCCAAAAATAATATCATCAACTTAAACTTCAATTAATAAAATACTATCATATGTTACCTTGATGTAGAGGTTGTTGTCTGAACTTCCTTTTCTGGACCCTTCCTATTGTAGATATTTATCCAGTCTAGAGTACCATGCTCTAGGATCCTATTTAGACTACACAAAGCCTTCTTCAATTTACACACATAATCTGCATTCTCTGACAACTGAAATCCTTCTGGTTGTTCAATGTAGACTTCTTCTTCAAGTTCCCCGTTAAGAAAAGTTGATTTCACGTCCATCTGATACACTTTAATATTTTTGGAGCATGCATAAGCTAAAAGCAATCAGATTGCTTCCATTCTGAAAACTGGGGCAAATGTATCTTCAAAGTTGATTCCTTCAACTTGTGTGTATCCTTTACATACCAATCTACCTTTGTTCCTTGTAACATGTCCATCTTCATTCAATTTATTTTTGAAAACCCACTTTGTACCAATCACATTCTTATTCTTTGGTCTTGGAACCAATTCCCAAGTTTCATTCTTCTCTATTTGATCCAATTCTTCATCCATGGCCTTATTCCATAATTCATCTTCGTTGGCCTCTTCAAAATTGCTTGGTCCAATCATAGATAAGAGTGCTAGGTGGTTTTGTTCTTGTGAACGGATTCTTCTTCTAGTCTCAACTCCTGCATCTTTGTTTCCGATAATCTGTTCTGAAGGATGATTCTTCTTTACTCGTTTGCTAGGTGTCTTTGGAGGCACTTCTTGAACTTTATTTTCTACTTCTATCTGATCCTCTTCATCTTCCCCTTCTACTTCTTCTTCATCTTCTGCTTATTCTTCATAAATATGCTCCATTGATTCATTTTCTTCTTCCTTTAATTCTTGTCCACCTGTTTCATCAATTGTTACATTGATGCTTTCCACAACTTTGTTCAACCTCATATTGTAACACTTGTATGATTTACTTGTACTTGAGTAACCAATGAGTACTCCTTTGTACATACGAGAGTCAAAATTCTCATTCTTCCATCTTCTCTTTTGATGTAGCATTTTCTTCCAAATACTCTGAAGTGCTTCACATTTGTTGTTCTTCTTTTCCATAGCTCGTAGGGAGTTTTGTCATTGTTGTTTTTGAGCATTACTCTGTTTTGAATGTGAACTCTTGTATGCACTGCATGTGTCCAAAAAATGTCTGTCAATTTTGAATCCATTAGCATTGTTCGAGCCATTTCATGTACTGTCATGTTCTTTCTTTCAACAACTCCATTCTGCTGATGTGTCCTAGCAATGGAGAATTGTCTTTTTATTCCATTCCTGTTGTAGTAGTCCATAAATTCCTTTGAAGTGAACTCTCCTCTATTATCATATCTCAAACATTTGATTTTTTAATCCATTTCATTATCAACCATTTCCTTGTAGACCTTGAAGTTTTCAAAAGATTCTGACTTGTTCCTGAGAAAACAAACTGCAGTCATTCTTGTATAATAATAAACTAATAACATAAATTATTTTTCACCTTTTAAACCCTTTTTTGTAGTTGGTCCAACTAGATCAGTATGCACAATTTCTAGTGGTTTTGTCGTTGAATATTCCTTTGATTTGAACCTAGTCTTTGTTTGCTTTCCTTCTTGATAATGCTTGCATAAAGTGTTGGTTGGTTTTGTGATCTGGTGAATTTCTCTAACCACATCCTTTTTGCTGACTTTGACAAGGTTATCAAAGTGTATGTGACCCATTCTTCTATGCCATAGCCAATTTTCTTCTTCCTTTCCTTGAAAACACTTTTCATTTCCAATTTCACTTAATACATATATGTTTCTTGAAGTTCTTGCAGCTGTTGCAATCAATTTTCTTGAACCTTCTTTTCTTATCTTGCACTTTTGTGAATTGAAATTAATTTTATGACCTTGGTCACACATTTGACTTACACTAAGAATATTATGTTTCATATCTTCTACTATTAGAACATTTTCTTTCTTGGTATTCTTGTTTCCAAATTTGACTGTGCCTTTTCCAATTATTTTAGTTGAATCATCATTTCCGAAGGAGACTGATCCATCTCTTTCTTTTATTAATGTAAGAAACTTTTCTTTATCACCTGTCATGTGTTTTGAACAACCACTGTCAACATACCAACCATGTTTCTTCTATTTATCTTGTAGAGAGAGTGTGCATTATTCATTTCTATATTGATTCTATTTTCTTATCTATGTTCTCTTCTGAGGTTCTTGTCTGTGACTGTTGTAGTTATGTTGTGGTTCTCTAGGAGGGGTTGTCATTCTACAATTTTTGGCCATGTTTCCAAAGTTGTTTCACGTGTAGCATTCCACTTCAGTGCTCAATGATTCAAACATGTTGTATATTCTTCTTTGTGTTTCAATAGGCCTTCTTGGATAACCATTTTGTGTATGAATTTCAAATTATTTTTTGTTCCTCCTATTAGCTCTGCAATTTACAGCTTTATGTCCAAAATTATTGCATGCATAACATAAACGAAAAAATATAGTTTGATACCTGGGAGTTGAATATCTTATGAAAGTATTTACTTTTATGAATCCTTCTTCTTCCCGAGGCCTATTTGTTTATGTCGGTCATTGATTCTGAAATCTAAATCTTCTCAGTGGAGGAGTGTCCCTGTAATCTTCCTTGTAGGTATTCCTATCCTCTTTGATTGTTTCTGCATAATGTTTTGGATATGTTTCTTATTTTTTTGTTTTGGAGATTGATCCCTTTTCTGTCTGATTGTATCTAAGTCTGGACTTGTCATGATGAGGTTTTTGAGTGTTGATAATGTCATCCAAAACTTTTGAGTTGTTCTGCATATTTTTCTTTTGAAGATCCTTTCTCAATGTGATAATCGTTGCTTCCAAATTTCCAATGATCTGGTGTCTTTATTCTAATTGTTCTTTGAGTGCTTCTTCAATTCCTTTATCTTCTTCTATTTGAACCTTCAACTTTATGATCATTTGTTCTAGTTCTTGATTGTCTTTTTTCTTGTCTAGTTCTTCTTGTAGCTTCTTGTTTTTATTCTTTTCTCTTTTTATAACTTCTATGGCACTCAACAATTATTCTTGGTAGTCAATTTCTGCTTCTTCATATTCTTCTGCGGTGTCTTCTTTATCAAAGTCTTCTACTTCCATGAATAGAACTCTTTATATCTCACTGTCACTGACTTCATCTTCATATGACGATGAGATGTCTTCTTTGGCGCATAAGATTTTCTTGAATGCTTTATTTTTGGTTACTTTTCCTTTATATGTTTCTTTTTTATTTGAGTAATCTTCATCATTCCTCTTATTTTTATTATGGGGACATTTGTTAGCAAAATTACCAATACCATCACAATTACAACAAATCAATGGAAGCTTACCTTTATATCTATGGTTGGTTCCCTTATTCAATCTTCTGACAAAGTTGGCCACTTCTTCTTCATCATATTATGAGAAGTCATTGTTGCTTCTATGTTCCTTTTGATTTCCCTTTTTCTTTGACCTTTTGGATGCTTTGAAAGTTGTTTCTTTTATATCTGTATTTTCCTATTCAGTTCTTATTTCATATTTTGTGAAGATTCCATGTAGTTCGTCCATGCTTATTGAGTCTAGATCGGCTCTTTATTCTAGTGTTGATATCTTAGGATCAAATCTCATAGGAAGAGATCTTAGTACCTTTTGAACAATTACAGATTCTTCAATTTATTTTCCCAATCCTATGATTGCATTCACTGTTTCATCGAATCATAAGAAGTAAGCTACAATATTATCATATTCCTTCATCTTTAGTTTTTCGAATTGACCTCTGTAAGTTTGAAGTTTTTCTTCTTTGAATTTTGAATCTCCTTCATAAATATTTTGAAGTTTGTCCAAAATATCTTTAGCGGATTTAGAATGTAAACTTTGGTATATACCGATTCACCAAGACTATTCAGAAGTGAATTTGTGGCTTTGGAATTATTTTGACTGGGTTTCATTTCTTTTTCACTTGTTGGCGGAACCGTTGGTTCTTTGTATCCATCTACTACTGATTGCCAAATTTCAAATCCCTATTCTTGTATATATGTTTTCATTCTTGTATATATGTTTTCATTCTTCTGCTCTAGAATGCATACTTTTGTCCATCAAACTGTGGTATTCCATTTTCATACATGTTGTTTCTCTCCATGATCTACCTTTCAGTGGTTAAACTCATTTCTGAAGGAACCTATTCTGATACCAATTGTTGGATTACTGAGAGGGGGGGTGAATCAATAATAGAGAAATGTAATCTTTTTTAACCATAAAATCCAAGTGTTATATCAATGTAGCATTATCATCCAATAGTTTCATAGTAAATAAACAATGAACAAATGAGAATTCATACACATACATAGTACACCAATGTTTTTACGTGGAAACCCAAAGCGAGATAAAACCACAAAATTATTTTTCTTATATGTCTTTAAGAATTACATTCATTGGAAGTACCAAATTCCTTTGTTTTCTAGTTGCAACTAGAAGGAGGCTACAACCTGAGGGAATCTCCAACTCCCCAATTCTCTGGCTACAACCAGAATGAGGCTACAACTCCCAATGTTCTCTGGCTACAACCACCTGTCCTTGCCCCATCCAACTGCCATGTTGTAGAAGTAGAATGATGGAACCAATGTCACACTATCATTGTGAGATATACTACTATAAACTTGTACCAATTAACCTGCACCAAACAACTTGTAACAACATGTACCAAACAACCTCTAATCTACTTGTACCATAAACAAGTGCATCAACCATGCACCAACCTGTATCTCAACCTGTACCATCAACGACTTCATCAACCATGCACCAAATATGTACCAATCATGCATCAAATACACATAAACTACGACTCATCAATATGTACCAACATCATCAACTATACACCTCATGTTTGTGCCAACTCATCAACTACTTGTCTCAACCATGTACCCAAAATGTACCTCAACCAAAATCCCTCATCAATTTCATCATCCAAATCTGAGTTGTAACTCTGTAATAAACCTAGTGTATATGATTGCATACCTTCAAACCTTCCTTAAACTTTAACAACAAGAGACTAGCATTTTCATCAAACTTTACTTTAATCTCACATGACTAATTTTGGATTAGTCAACAACCCTAACTTGAAATAATCATAACTATGTACATGTAATGAATAAAAGATCTGAAAATAGTACACAATGTTCTTCGGTATCTTTTGTGCAATTCCTCCAGTTTTCACTACTTGGAACCTCTCAGAAAAGGAGTTATAGAAAAAATGTCATACCTTGTTGAATTATGTCTTATTCTAGAGAGCTAGATTGTAGAGTGTTCCCCACATAGAATATTTGTTGTATGGATATGAAAATGGTACACAAAATACTACAAACTGTACTTAAACAACACATTTGGTCTTACTGAATTTGGATCTGTTATGAAGAAGTTATGGAATTTTTACCCGAAACACCTGTTTTAGACTAGTTTCATGACTAGCCACAAATCCTATTTTCCATGGAGTGTAACTCCAAAAATACAACGACCCACAAGATAAAAAAATTATCACAGCTACTTGGATATGTTTCCTCAACCGCCTCCTTATTTTTTGGTCTAGATCATTCTAGTAAAAAAGTTATGGCGAAAATGGTGAGATGACATGTAAATAACATACCTTAGAAAGCATCATCAAAAGAATTTATCCTCCCTTGAATTTCGACCTTCTTTACTTCACCTTCCCTCTGAAATTCACCTTAGATCTCCTTTGGTTACCTCAATCACTTGTATATATTCAATATGCTCAAGTGTAATTAAAATGAGATACCCTTGCCTCTTATTTATACTTTTATGTAGCTTCCTCAAGGGGTTACCTTCTAACCATCTTAAACCACTTTCCTTAGTTTAGGGCTAACCCACTTCTAACCACTTGTCTACTTAGTAATTTCTCCATTAACTTTATTATTTAAATAATTTCTTTTGTGTCCACTTTGACTTATAGTACACCGTCACTTCACTTTATTATTTAAATAATTTCTTCTTTGCAATCACTTTGACTACTTTGACCTTTTGGGGCTTCTAGATGACTCATGAGGGTTCTCCAACTTCACATGGCCATAACTCTCTAACCGCGAGGAGTTATGTGATGTTCCACATACCATTGAAAATGGCATGACATGTACTATCCATCTAGAATAGTCTTACCTTCAAATATATTAAAACTCATACCATTATACATCAGACAAACTTGGGTCCATTACCTAAACCTTTGTGCTACCGGAATTCGATACCGAACTTTCTTCAAGGGTTGACATCAATGACAACCAACCCAAATAATCCACATTATGCCAATGGTGGGGCAGGACAAGAAGAATGAAGGAATTCGGATCTACTTGAATCCAAGGAATTTGAATGACACATGATTACATGACCCATTCCCAACACCATTCACAAATGAAGTACTCGAGAACGTAGTAGGTCAAGAAACAGATTCATTTACAAATGGATTCTCTAGGTACCATCAGATTAAAATTGTGCAGGAAGATAGACACAAAACCACATTTGAAAAATAATAGGGCAGTCATCAGTACATGGTGATTCCATTTGGATTGAAGAATGCCCCTATGGTATTTTCTAGAGTGGTAGTGGAAACATTCAAGGAGTTCATCCATAAATTTTTGGAAGTTTATTTAGATGATTGGACAGTGTTCATTTTACTGCATGATCATATAGAAGTACTTCGGCTTATGTTAGATCGATGAATTCAATGTCATATTTCACTGAACTGGAAGAAATGTATCTTTTTTGCACCATTTGGAATTCTACTAGGACATATAGTATGCAAGCAAGGACTATTGGTTGACCCAACCAAGATTGCATTTATTCTGGAATTAGCGTTGTTGACATCAGTCGGAAATCTAAGAGAAAATTTGGGCCATACAGGATATTATAGGAAGTTTATCAAAGGATACGCATAAATTACGACACTCATGTAGAAGTTACTGAAGAAGGAAGCCAAGTTCCAATGGAATGAGGAATTCCATAAGCGGTTGGGCACGTTAAAACATATATTGGTCACCGTGCCCATTTTAATATTTCCAGACTAGAACAATGAGTTCCATGTCCATGTTGATGCATCATACATTTCACTGGGTGTAGTACTATCACAACGAGGAGAAGGAGACATCGACCATCCGATTGCATTTGCAAGTAGACATGTATCTCTATAGGAAAAAAATTATACCACCAAGAACGAGAAGGCTTGGCCATGGTCTATGTGCTCCAGAAGTTCAGACATTACTTACTTGGGTCTCATTTCAATATGTATATGGATCATTATGCATTAAAATACTTAGTCAATAAGCCTATCTTAGGAGGAAGAATTTGGATATGGTGGTTACTATTTCAGGAATATGACTTTGAGGTCATAGTAAAACCAGGGAAGTTGAATGCATGACCTAATCATCTCTCATGCATGCTAACAGGAGAGGATGCAGGTAATTTAGATGATAGTTTCCCAGATGCATAATTATTTGCAATAAGAATGGTGGTTGATTCCTTCACGAACATTCTGGAGTTTCTAAATATAGGTGTAGCCCCCTCTGACGTGACAATTGTGCAGAGGAAACAATTGGTAGTGAAAGAAAAAAACTATCAATTGATTGCAGGGAACTTGTATAAGTTAGGGGAAAATGGAATCTTGAGGAGGTGTGTACTGGCACATGAAATGTCGGTTATACTAGAGGAAGCTCACAATGGGATTGCTAGAGGACATTACGCAGGAAAAGCTATGACACAGAAGATTTCATGCACAGGGCTTTGGTGGCCCACATTGAATAAGGATATGAAGGAGTATTGTCAGTCCTGTGACATCTGCCAATAAGTGGGTAAACCATCTAGATGTGACAAAATGCCATTAAATCCACAAGTTACGTTGCAATCATTCGATAAGTGGGCCATTGAATTTGTAGGTATGATCAACCCATAGGCAAGGAGATCAGGAGCACAATACATCATTACTGTGATAGAGTATCTAACCAGGTGAAAGAATGAAACACCATTTCCTGATTTCACTACCGATATTGTTGCATGGTTTCTATTGGAGAACGTAGTCACTAGGTTTGGTTGTCCGCACATATTACTTAGCGATCAAGGTACACATTTTCTGAACACAACAATTGCCGCACTAACTAAGGAATTTCAGAATCATCATTAGAAGAGTATACCATATCACCCTCAATATAATGGCATAGTGGAAGCATTTAATAATATTTTGGAGAATGCTTTGACAAATATTTGTAATGTCGAAAGAGATGATTGGGACTTACGCATCCCAAAAGTACTATGGGCATACATAACTACCAACAAGACGTTGATAGGGAAGTCACCTTTTCAGTTGGTCTATGGACAGGAAACAATGATGCCAATGGATTTCATTATACCTAGTCTGCGCATTGAATCCATCACTGAGATCTCAGACACAGGTGCAATAGAGGAGAGATTGGTGCAATTAGTTCAACTTGAGAAGGACCAGTTTCTGGCAGGATTCCATCAACATGTGCAGAAATACAGAGAGAAGGGTTGGCACGATTGACACATTAAAAACAAGAAATTCCAAGTCAATGACTTGGTACTAATTTATGACAACAAGTATCTACAATACCCAAGGAAATTCTGCATGCACTGGTTAGGTCCCTATGTGATACAACAGATAACTGAGACAGGTGTTGTGTGGTTGAGAACCTTGGATGGATAGGTCTTGGAAGAAATGGTGAACAAAAGTCATATTAAAATCTATAGGGACAATATAACATCGGTGCAATGATATGGGATGTGCCAAAACCCTTGTATTATAGCAAGTGTACCACAATAGAAATAAAAGTAAGAAAAACACAATAAAAAGTAGAAAAATAAATAAAAGGGTAGTGATAGGAGAAATAAAAAGAGTGAGTGGAATCCAAATCTATTAGAACTTGCACAGATGGACTGATCATCTCACACGAATCAAACATTGTGCCAAGTTCAACGAGAATTGTTGGCACAAGGGTAGACCCGTGGTTCACTCGAAGAGCGCACCAACAAGCCCTAGCTATTGGCCCTTTCGGAAACACCTGTGAAGTAGATGCAGTCTCACTCGAAGAAGCTATGAGGGGGTTGAAGGACAAAGATGTATACAACCAGGGGAAAATCAAGTGGATCTAGTGGAACAACAACACAATATGCACCTATTACTTATCAAGCTAGATCTATCCTACACAGTTATAGATCTGATCTAACACAGCAATATAAATAAAAAGATAACAACAACAGAGGTCAAGCATCAATCACACATACACAACGCAAGATATACTTTGTTCACCCTCCCTCTAGGGATACATCCACAGAACTGTGCTTATGATTTATTAAGGAAAAGCATACAGTTCTTGTCTGCTCTCTCAGCTAGCAGATCTTCTTTATTCTCTCTCTTTCTCTCCCCTCTCCTGTGCACCCAGCTGCATGAATTGATCTCCACACATAACCTAAGATCTTACAATACCAAAAAGCTCTCTCTCTCAGCACTTATGTCTCTCAATACAATAATCTCTCCCACAATAGAGCTGAATCAACAAAAATATCGTGTAAATACTCAATGACCAACCCAACCCAGGTCCTCTTGACCTTTATTTATACATTACAAGACCTCACCGATAGCCTTAGGCAGAAACCTAAGTGCCAAAACCCTATATACCAAAGCCCTAGGTGTCTAAAACCCTAGGTCAACTTGACCCGCTTTTTCGGGCTTCACCAGATTGCCTTCCCTTCCTTCTCGTGCGGTTCTCCAAAGCATCCAATGGTGTATTTTTCCACTTTCTAAGTTGTCGTCAATCCATCTTCCTTCCTGATCTGTCATCCTCGATCTCCTCATCCAACGACTTTCTTTTCTGCACTTCGCTCCATCTTTTCTGCTATTCTGCTCACTTCGACCCAGCGATAGTCACTGTGTCTCTCGCGAAGCTCTCGTTTTACCTTTTCTTCCTTTTGCTTCACTTCTTTCCATAACCAAGGGCCAACAAGCCCCCAACACTCACCTGTGACTCGTCCTGAGGCACTTTAGATCTGGTTCCTTTGTTTTTCTTTGACTTGGACTGCGCAGTGCAACCTTTTCTTTCTTCTTTGCGCCTCCTCTCCCTTCTTGTGCATACTATCTTTTATGTGTCTGGTACCCAGTTCCAAATGCACTTGGTACCTACACCCTTTTCTCCTTGCTTCTACTGAGAGCTGCGAGGCAGTTGGTTGTCATAGTACAACTTCAGCCGACTTCCATTCACCAATCCTTCCTTCCATTTTCCATTCAATGTCTTCAGCTACGCAACTCCTCCTTATGTAACATAGGTGATCTCATATGGTCCTTTGGGAAACTTTAGTCTGAAGGGAATTACTATATATTGGTAGGATCCCCATTCTGTGGAAAATGTAGTCTTGTGGCAGTCCTCCTTGGCAATCTGGATCTAATGGTATCCTGAAAATCCATCTGTAAAAGAATATACCTCTTGGCCTCCCACGTTGTCTAATACTTCATCAGTGAAAGGTGTAGGGAAAGGATCATGCAAACATGCATCATTCAACTTCCTGAGGTCCACACATATCCTAATTTCTCTTGTCTTCTTTTCTTATACTACCATAGGGATGATCCACTCCGACTCTTTGACAGGTTCAATAATCCCTGCTTCCAGCATTTTGTCGAGCTTAGTCTTCACTTTTTCCTTGTATTTCGGGTTCAATATGTAGGGTCTTTGCTTGACTGGCCTTGCATCTAGTTTCATAGGTATTCTCATCTCTCCCATAGGTCCTTTGATACCCTTCATATTAGTGAACTTGGTCGGAAACAAGTCCTGATATTCATGCAACAATTATGTAAACTTGTCAATGGTGGCAACATCCCAGTAATCTCCGACATTAGCAAGCTTCAGTGTCTCCTCTATCCCAATGTTAACCTTTTTTATCTTGATGGGCTAACCAATAAATGGTAGCTCAACTCCTGGTCCTTCCACATCTCTTTTCCCTTCTGTTTCAGTGATTTTTACCTTCCTACGATTGTCATCATCATCGACATTGATGTTGTAGCAACTCTACAATTTTTGGAGAGGCACAGTCCATTCGTCCTCTTCTTGTTCCATAGGGAGGCTAGATGCCACCTCGAATACCTTCTGTCTCACAATATGCAATGCTTGGTCTACTGAAGGATATTCACTTTCAAAGAAAAAGGTGGTTACAAAGTTTTGAATCATACCTTCCCAATCTGTAGTGATGAGGCGCAACTCCGCTTGAAGGTACCAGTTGATAGGGGTCATTTCTAGTGTGTTAATGAATCTATGCACCCATTGTTATCGAGGGATGTCACTCCAGGCCTCTTCGCAACTTCACACATGGTCCTTTGGGAAACTTCGACCTGTGTACCTTACTTCGCAGTTTACTTCTTGTGCTGAGAACCTTGTTGTCATCAAGGTTCGACATTGTGTCCAGTCTGTGATGTTTATTTTATGTGTTCTCCACCATCTAGCTGGTGTGGATTTTAGGGACTCGTCCATAACCAACATCCTCTATTGTGTTGGTATGATTGCTTCAAACTCCTTCAAGAAGGATTCTAAAGGATTTATACAATCGAAGGTAGGTAAGTTACTTATGGTTGTACCAATCGAGAAAACCTCTCTGGTCATTCGAGCACATATCCTTGTGGATACTTCATACATGTGGTTCTACTAGTTCTCCAGCACTTCTTATGAATCCGATGAACATGTGTTGTCACTTCACCAACTCAGATTCCCATCATTTGTAGGGTTGATGTAATCCTATTGTCTGTTTGTCAGCTTGTAGATGTTTTCCAGTTCATATGCATGATCTTCTTCTCTGATAGGCTCTGTATATCGAGGACCCTCATCTGGATATAAAGGTGCAATGAACCGAAGACCATCTCTTTCAAATTCCATACACCTCTTCTTTAGGTCGACAACAGTAGAATTGTTGAAGGCCCAGTCAATTCCTAACAATGCAAGCTAAGGGCAGCTGTCATCAACAATTTCAATTACCTCAAAATCTGTAAATGTTCTAACTTCGTCGATGTCCACAGGGACATGCTACAATTGTCCAAATGGGTTGATAGCTTGCTGATTAGACATGCAAAGCCTGATAGGAAAAATAGATCAACTTGGGTTTTCCCATTAGCGCCCATGTTTGCTTCGTCATGACATTGACCTCCAACCCTAAGTCGAGGACCACATAGTCTATATCATACTCTCCTATTTGAGCATTCAAGTGTAATTCTTTATTTGTCCTTCTCTTCTTACCAATTTGGTGTACTTCCCTATTCAGTAAGGGGTCTACTTTCCCTAGCTCATACTGTATGATTAAGTTCTGTAATTCTTGTACAACATTTTCATCCTAAATCAACTTCATACAAGTGTATAAAAATTCGATGAGCTTACTTACTTCTTTTCCCTCCTTTGGCGAAGCTGACTGATCCAATGCATGAGGCATTCTGTATTCTCTTATTTCTGGTCATGTCTTTGATGAAGATCCTTGATCTCCTTTGAATTATTTTCTTTCCTCCTCAAATATCTGTCTTTCTTTCTTAGCATCAAACGTTAGAGTCTTCTCCGCAGCTTTCCTTACTCTAGGGTCTTCTGTAGTCTTACCTTGGGCTGCTCTGTCTTCTCCTATAGCAATGCCTCCTCGAGTGATAACAATGACTCTAGGGTCTGTTCCATGAGTTTCAACATATATTAGTTGTACTTGGGGATTTTGCTAAGGTCCTCATATTTCCTGAAGCTTCACCAGTAGTACAGGGTAGTCCTCAATGACATGCTCAAAGGAGTTGCAATAACTATAAGTGGTACAAGGGTTTTGGCAGTCCCTTGCTAGATGTCTTGGATGTGCGGAGATATAAAAGATTATTTGTACTCGACCTCGGCCCATACCTCCTCCTCCTCCTCCTCCTCCTCCTCTGAATCCACCATGAGGATTGAAGTTTCCTCTTCCTGGGGAGTTACATTGTGTATTGTTTCATTCTTGATGTACTTCGCCTTGGATATTGTATACATCTCTTGACCTTTCATGCATGAGGTCATAGGCCCTATAGTCTCTATCATCATGCCCTACTGAATTAATGAAGGTGCAGTATAGGTTTGCAGGTGTCTGAACATAATTCTACATGTAATAGCACTCACCAGGGTGATGTCGATTTCTGCATACTTCACACCAGGGTAATGTGACTTGCTTCAAAGGGCTTGGAGCTCTAGAAGCCAAATATTTGTGAAACAGGGGACAATGATCCTTGTCATGGCCTTATGATTTTCATATGATACACTATATTTCTTCCCTTTCGTATTTTCCTTTGTCCTTCTTCATATCCTCGACTTGCAGAGACAAACTAGTCAGTTGGCTCAAGATATGACTCATACCTGAGCTAGACTCTCCCATGGGGGCTGATTCGAGCTTCATGGCGATCTCCAATGCTTCTGCCTGCGAGGAAATCTTCTGCTGCATCACTGGAACTTTGATATGTGGTAAAAGAGCAGCGATAAACCATTCCTTGTTCTGCTCATCCGGGATCTTGAAAGTCAGTTGGCCTGTCAGGGTCTTGAATCTCTGATCAAACTCCCAAATAGGTTTGGCTACCTTCTGCTTGATCTCCTTCAACTCTGTAATACATTGTGACTCTGACTTAGGTTTCTTAAACTCTGCAATCAACATGTTCTTGATATCATTTAGTGGTTTAGGCTGCGCAAGTCCTTGGAAAAGCTTCATGTACCAGCTCAACACATGATCCCTCAACGTAGTGCTAAATTGGTTTATTTTAACAGCTTCGTCGGTGATGTTTTTAATGTTCCTTACAGCCTCACACAGGAACCAGTGATGATCAGGATCTTCAGATCCATCTCCTCTAAAGATAGGGAGCCTCATCTCATTTTCCATGCAGTTGCCTATATTTCCTGTCTGAGTAGATGTTGAACTACTAGTAATAGTTCTTTGAGGACTCTGGTGCTTCTGAATATTCTGATTACTTAGCATTTATGAAACAACAGGAGGATTGATATTACTTAACTCAGTGGTCTGTGTAGTTCTTGATGTTTCTGGATCGTCCTGATGAAGTTCTTCAGCAGCTTCTTCCTCTGCCCTAATGGGTTCTGCGTGCTCTTCGTCTATCAGATCCACCTCTTCTCCACTGTAGAAACCCTCTTCCCCGTAGTTTTTCTTAAATAGGTTCTCAAGGTGAATCCCTCTGAATACTTTTCCACTGCACATATGTCCAGCTCCTGTGTCGATGTTGCTATCTGAATTCCTGGACATTATCCTTTTCAGATCCCACTGGTCTACTGTATCTTCAAGATATGGTTTTCATGCAAGAGCATCTTGATTCTTAACTTTAGAAAATGCAAAAATTTCCCTCTGGGTCCTTTGAAAAAGTATCTCTCGGCTTGGCTATACGACTCTACTATGTCAACAGAAAATTTGGTGATATACCCTCTAATGGTACTATCAAACCAGTGATCTACCACTCTAGATATGACATTATCAACTCTCTTAACCCTCTGGATCAACGCCAACGTCCAAACTACAGGAGGTCTAGATCTAATCTCAAACTGGGTATCAACTAACCTAGCCAACCATTCGTGTAGCTCCTCATGGATTCCTCCAAAGAAGATCTCCTGAATGTTGGTGAAGATGTATCTTTTTATCCAATCTTCAGTACTCAACTCAGGGTTTTTGTTTTGGGCTTCCACGAAGTCCCTCTCTTGATCCTCTATCCACTTTTGAATTTTTGTCTTCGATGGGAACCACCTTGAAATTCCCTCAAGAAGATTCGGGTCCCAACAACGGAACCATTTGTTGGCACAAGGGTAGACCCGAGGTTCACTCCAAGAGCGCACCAATAAGCCCTAGCTACTGGCCCTTTCAGAAACACCTGCGAAGCAAATGTAGTCTCACCCGAAGCAACTATGAGGGGGTTGCAGGACATATATGTATACAACCAGGGGAATATCAAGTGGATCTAGTGGAAAAACAACACAATATGCACCTATCACTTATCAAGCTAGATCTATCCTACGCAGTTATAGATATGATCTAACACAACAATATAAATAACAAAATAACAATAACAGAGGTCAAGCATCAATCACACATACACAACGCAAGATATACGTGGTTCACCCTCCCTCTAGGGATACGTCCATAGAACTGTGCTTATGATTTATTAAGGTAAAGCATATAGTTCTTGTCAGCGCTCTCGGCTAGCATGTCTTCTTTATTCTTTCTCTTTCTCTCCCCTCTCCTGCGCACCCAGCTGCAGTACTTGATCTCCACACACAACTGAAGATATTACAATACCAGAAGGCTCTCTCTCTCTCAGCGCTTCTCTCTCTCAATACAATAATCTCTCCCACAATAGAGCTAAATCAACAACAATATCGTGTCAATACTCAATGACCAACCCAACCCAGGTCCTCTTGACCTTTATTTATACATTACAATACCTCACCGACAGCCTTAGGCCGAAACCTAAGTGCCAAAACCCTAGGTGTCTAAAACCCTAGGTCAACTTGACCTACTTTTTTTGAGCTTCACCATCTTGCCTTCCCTTCCTTATCGCGCGATGCTCCAAAGCATCCAACGGTGGCTTTTTCCACTTTATAAGTTGTCTTCAATCCATCTTCCTTATTGATCTATCATCCTCGATCTCCTCATCCAACAATTTTCTTTTCTGCACTTTGCTCCATCTTTTCTTCTCTTCTTCTCCCTTCGACCCAATGACAGTCACTGTGTCTCCTACGAAGCTCACTTTTTACCTTTTCTTCCTTGTACTTCGCTTCCTTCCATAACTAAGGGTCAACAAGAATATACGAATAAGACTGACTACGATGAAGTAACACATTAATGCGCAGGTTGGCACAAAAATACCATTAAATATTTTCAGGCATGGAAAAGATAGCAAGACAACCGACATGATGGGTCATAAAAGCACCATATAAGTAGTAAATTTGAAAATCCACTAGAAATTGCGATCGATCGATGGTATGAGGGAGAAGTCACCTAAAGGATTGTGTAATTAAGATGCAATGATGGAAAAAATCATCAACTTCGGTGGTGGATGGGACAAGTTAGTTAACATAAGATGGGACGGTTACGGTCGAAATGAAATCACAAGAGCATAAGAACATCATTAAGAGGAACCAACTCTTGCATACCATTGTGGGAAAATCAGAATGACCCAGCAAGAACAAAGTCAAGATATAGATAGAAGAGCTTGCATAGGGTGACATTTTATAAAGAGACCACTCTAGACGAATGGGGAAAGATATGCCAATGATACCATCGATCCCCCTAGGGATGAGTAGGGTAGGAGATATGTTATGAAATCCTACCAACCTAAAGTTTATGGAACATGACGCTATTGATGAAAAAACAGTTCAGGAGCTAGCTAGGGACCAATACTCATATGTTGAGTGCATACTGGATGCAAGGACTCGCATCATTTCCAACATAAAGTTACACAAAGATTGTCTTGGACCATTATCAGGGTTGGGGGTTATGAACGGTTCATGACATTAAAAGAGAAGGAAACATATCAGGATCCCAATGAAAGAGAGGTTGTCCATAAATTGGCCTCATATACGACGCCCAAATTAAACCTACCAAAGGTCGTAGGAGAAAAGGAGGATGGTGTAATCCTCAAACAACCTTTGTAGAGTATTGCTAGAGAAGAAAATTACAGAAAGAGGAGGCTTAACCATATTTTGTCTCCAAGAAGTGGTGTTTCCTCCCTAGGAAACATGACCCTTGATGTCGTCGTTCAGACTTAGGACACCATCAGGTGGGAAGAGGCCTTCAAGAGGGAAAAAGATGACCCTATAAGGAATATTGTGAAAAAGCAACAGGACCTGAAGGAACAATCCCGACTAACAATCAGAAGCATTGCACATACAACCCAAGTAGTCACCCAAAAGGTAATTGAACCATGGTCACATAGGTAGAAGTGTCTAAGGTTGTCACGCAACAATTAATTATGGAGTGGAAGAACACGAAACATGCTTGAGTGGCTCAGGAAGAGCCACAGGTCAGTGTTGGGGGCATGTTGGAAAGGAAGTTTTGAATATAATTTTGGAGATAAACCTAAGTATGAAGAAAGGGCGCAGAAGGAAGAAAGGGCACAGAATGAGGAAATCATGTAGAAGGAAGGAAGCACGCAGAAGGGAATAAGAGGATGGAGACAACGTATAGACATAAGGATAAAGCAAACAAGTGAGATAAGGAAGCAAAAAAGAATGATAGTGCGACTTTCCATAAATAGAAGAACAACATAAAACTTGTATAAATAATGAGAAGTAAGAGAAGGAAAACAACCAGTTAACTGAAGCTGGCCATGCCATGCATTGTAATGGGATATTTTGGTATATATAATAACAGGGTTTTAAGCCCTATATTTTGGGTATAAATATGTAACGGGATTGGGAGATTAGTGTGCATAGAAGGGAATCAATGTTATGAAAAGATCATAAATGTAATAGACAGTTAGTAAGAAAGAAGGAATTTAGAGAGGATATTGTGTCTTATGTTCTTTACTTGTCTGTATGCATTTATGAATGAATTTATACTTCGTCGAATGGAGTTAGTCTATGGATTTATTGTGCTGCAATGTGCATGTATGGATGTGATAATCTAGGTAATAACAAAAAATATACTTAAGCTAAGAGGATAAGGAACAATGATTCGCACCTCCGCCTACCTTTCCCTTACTACTGCAAAAACTTGGTTCTTGCAGTCCCCATAGATACCTCGGGTGAGACTTCATCTACACAAGCAAGTGATGCCAAAAGGGTCGGTGCCTTGAGGGTTTGTTGGTCACAGTTTAACCGAACCTTGGGTCTTACAACCCGTGTGTAGACCAGTTTTATCCCAACATACAAACTGCAATGGCATGGAATTCGAGGTAGAGAGCCGAGGAGGGCATGAAGGTGACGGTGTCGGATTGGAATGAATTGACAGTCATTTTTACACTACTCCTCTCCACGGATCCACTGGTGCAGTCATATTTTGCATCCGGACAATGGATATGCATGCCATTTTTCAGTTTTGAGGTATAGCCATGTAATTTATGTCCATTTTTGTTGAGATAATATAAAAGCTTCTCCACTTCGAAGTGATCTTAGAGACGTAGTCCATTGTTGGGACGAACTTCGTTATCACATTTCGTGTTCTTTCTCTTCTTCTCATCTTTTCTCCATGTTTATGTCCTCTTTAATCATGTTGCACATAAGATTTTATTTATGCTCTTAATGCAATTCATGTAAATGTCATCGATGAAAATACACTGGATCATAAAAGGTGCAAATGAGCTTATGGTTGGGTGGAAAACTGCTCATCCTCAGTCAATTTGCTAAGTTGTTTTCAAAATTTAGAGATAAGTGTTTATACCTTGCTATGAAATTTTCTTATAGTCCATATTATTTTAAGAGTTATGCATGCAATGTTAATGAGGAAGCTCTGTGGAAAGTTATGGAAAGAAAATATTAGAAAGGATAATTGAAATTTTCAATTGCTACTCCAAGAATTTCAAATCAGTTTTCCTTTGTATGTTTTTATCGAATTTATCTCAAAATAAAGTCCTTTTTGACATGTCTTTGGTAAAGATGTGATGCATAGAATCTGGATCGAATCACCTTCTAGATGCATACATTCTCAAGTATCTTATTTTCCTAGCATGTGTGTTGAAGATAACTATGTAAGGTATCTCCAATTAGCATGGTATGATAATGGTTATTTTTAGAGGCACAATGTTATAGGCAGCCAAAGGCCTAGCTAATAATCAATTAAGGAATTGATAGCTTATATTCCCAACAACCTTTTTTCCTACTTGTCTTTGTGTCTTCTAATTGGTGGAATCATTATCTTGGTTTTTTTATGAGTTGCCTTGCATTTGGTTTATGAAACTTATGAGATTAAATTCTATATAATTTAGTTGGAATGAAATTCCTATGTAAAAGAACGAATGAATTGGAATGCTAAAGTATGGCTAAGAGTTAATTACTAGTCTATGGCCTTTTCCATATAGTGTATAATTATGAAGAATGTCACTTTCTCCCTTAGTCCCTTATAAGAATTGAATTTGTTTTAGACTAATATTTGTATGGTTGATTATCTTATTCTGATAATTATTATAAAGGTTGTGTGCTTGTTTTGTGACCCTCCATTGTGTGTGTGAGGCTAATGCCAAGTAGAATGCTAGTGTAAACAAGTATATTGAATGATGCATTGATTTAGTGGTATTTATATATTGAGGAGGTTGTTTCCATCCTTTTCAAATATTTACATGATCATGATGGAATGGATCCTTTACTTAACTGAGTACATGTGCTAATAGATTAGAAAAACCATTTCCTTTTACTGATATGACATAAATGAATTGATATGTTGAAAAAGGACTTGAGGATATTTTGAAGGGTCAACTTGTGTATTAAAGTAACTTGTCACTTTGATATAATGTCTAAGTTGGAATTTAGTGGTATTTATATATTGAGGAGGTTGTTTCCATCCTTTTSAAATATTTACATGATCATGATGGAATGGATCCTTTACTTAACTGAGTACATGTGCTAATAGATTAGAAAAACCATTTCCTTTTACCGATATGACATAAATGAATTGATATGTTGAAAAAGGACTTAAGGATATTTTGAAGGTTCAACTTGTGTATTAAAGTAACTTGTCACTTTGATATAATGTCTAAGTTGGAATTTTTTAGGGCCTTGGAAAACTTGGCATCCTAGGCCTATCATGGGAGTGCAAATACCTTGATATTGAAGCTCAAAATCCTCAGATGGCTAGCCATCCTTCTTGAGAAGCCATTGGTGTGACTCTATCCTCTCACTACTATACCTCATCAAGTGTGTTTTTAATTCCTTTAGACCCTGTACTTATGACTTGAAGAAGTTAAAGGAAGCCTTAAGAAAGTGTTTTTCCTAGGGAGAAACGCCTAGTTTTTTATGAGGAAACATTGGGAGAATTTTGGAAAAATTTCTAAAGAAACGTTGTATGTATCGTATGAAGTTTAATTTTTACACATGATACGAGAAAGCTTCATGTAATGCAACCCTTATCACATGAATAATTTTTTCACGTGATACGTGAAATCTTGGAAAGTTTGGAATTTAAAATATTTTGAAGGAATTCGGCTCATCACATGAAGTTTAATTTTTTTCAATGTTGTGTATCCCATGAAGATAAACTTCATACGATACACCACCGGAGGAGAAATATATCTACGATGCAATAAGGGAGGAGAAATCATTGTCACGAAAAGGAAAAACATAGTGCAAGAAGATGTGTTGCACAAAGAAAATCTTTGTGCAATATGTCGCAAGGGAAGAAGATTTCTAGAGATGTGATAAGGAAGAGAGGGTCTCCCTTCATCGCAAGAAAATAATTATTCTTGAAACACAATGAAGAAAAAGAACGATCCTTCATTGCAAAAGAGAGAAAATTTTCAAGTGCGATGCATCCAATGAAAATATTCGCTTCGATGTCATGAGAAGTTTCTCGAAACTATGATATGTGGCATCTTTCAAAGTTTTTTTTGAGAGTGGGACAAAGAGGAAGTGAAGGAGGCATGTGCCATGGAAACAAAAAAACTTTTGAGGAAGCGACATGTTGTATGAAAAATGTCTTCTTGCGATATGTCTTAACCCAAAAAAATTTGATGATGCGGTAAAAAAATAAAAATGTCTTATTACATGAGAAATAACTTTCACTTGTGAAATGGCATAAAGCCAAATTGTTAGCGCTAAATCTCATCATGTTCTTGCGGGTTATGGTTTTTGGCCTAAGTCTGTGATTTTTCTTGTCTTTTCCCCTTTTGTAGACTTGATCATATTTTTATTTTTCCTCCCAACGTGTATTTTTCTTTTATTGCATTCATTCTTTTCGATCGACTAGTTTTCCCTGTCAATATTGCCTGAAAAATATCGGCCCTGAGTTTCTCTATCTCTTGCAAAGGGTGATCACTTCTCCCTTTACCTCCATCATTGAGCCTTTGTTTTCCCAAAACCTAGTCATGTCGTCCAAGTCTTCATTGTCACAGTCCGCAGCACTGAGAGCGGTCAAATAGTGACACAAATAAAGCGAGCGGGCAAACATCAGTTTTCAACGGCGAGGATCCATCAGATGGAGCAGATTGACGGTCATTGGGTAGTCGGGGCCATGAAGTTGCCTGAATTTTAGTGCCAAGGCAGAGGCCCGAGATCAAAGGTCAAGAAAATAATTAATCTAGGTCGTAGATATTGAGGAGACAGGTGGCAGTCATCCGAATTTTCACAGAAATGACTATCAGGAGTTTTGAAATGAGGCAATGGCTTATCCCCGATGGTCGAGGTCATGAATAGATCTGGTCCGTCCATCAGGGA
Organism: Picea engelmannii; assembly: GCA_009831015.1. NCBI lineage: Eukaryota > Viridiplantae > Streptophyta > Pinopsida > Pinales > Pinaceae > Picea > Picea engelmannii. Next base: position 665,578 of record ML781836.1, read on the forward strand.
GGGCACGTGGCGCAGGATCTAGGCCAAAGAAAGGTCTTACCAGGAGTATCGATGGTAGGAGGTCCCACAATGAAGATTTGATCTGGGTCGTCCAAAGCAGAGGGGCACGTGGCAGTAGATAATGTGAAATCGCGATTTCACATATCGGAGGTTTCAACACAGAACAAAATGCATATTCTCAATAGGTGAAACTATGAAGTGCCCAAGGATAAAGCCCAAGTTCATAGCCTATGGTTAGGTGGAGGGTGGTGCTAAGTGGAAAGCGCTCATCACTATAAACCTTAGTCGTCGAATGTAAGACAGATCCGACTGTCGATCTGAATAGATCGTTTCATGGTTTCGGGCATCGCGGTGTTGGGAGTCAAGGGAAGTGAAAACTCCTAAAACGTGAAGCCATGATATTTCGCATCGGATAACCACACGGTCACAGCCCCAGGGTCATATGGAAAGTGGAGCCAAAGAAGGTGAGGGACGCATGGCCAAGGTTGTTTAGCGGGATGATCGTGGCCATCGATTTCTAGAGAAATCCGACCGTTGATATGGAGGAGCCATTTCGCAAGATTAGGAATCGGGACTTCTGAAAACAAGGGGAGTGAGAACTCCCGATATGTAAAGTACCGAAGTTTTATTTGGTTAAGCATGAGGTCATGGCCCGTGGTCACATGGGGCAATAGGAAGAGCTGCGCGGAAGGCTGGAGCGCCCGAATTGGTCAGAGGAGAATACTTGTGTATCCTCGAAGCACCAGGATGGACCGAGGGGGATTGTAAAATCATCCAGAACATTCATGGGCATCGAGCCTCATCTTGATCCCCGTAAAGGCAGTTAATGAGAATAAAGCAGGTGGTTCAAACCTCGTTTCACCACATAAATGGAAGGCATGGGGTTCTAGAGTGATCAGCCTGTAGTACCTCTGTGAACGAATTTCCCTGCCAGAGCCATACCGATCCAAGATTTTGTCTGACAGAAGAATGTAAGTGCATCCTGACAGGAGAATACTGAAATGTCAGGCCTTGAATACAGTGACCAGAGTGCGCTTCTGTAGGGAGCCAATTCCAAGTATATTAAGGCATTTTTGCCATTTTTGTAGTGGATGGTAGAGAAAAGCTCCCGAAATGTAAAGTTTTAATAAACTCTTTGATTATCTAGTTATGTATAGGCATTTGAAACTTCTTGTTTAATGACAATCAACTTTCTTACTTCGCCTTGTTTCCTTCTGACGCTAAAAAAGTTCATGGTTGAATGATTCACTTGAACTATTGTGACAGCATTATGATGAAAGTTTGATTATAGTGTTGTTATAGTTCCTTTCAGTTTCTGTGAGATTTAAATTCAAAAAGTTCTTGTGTTTAAATTGTTCCTCCTTGGGCTGCCAAAATTCTTGATATCCTTGGAATACCTCTGCATTTTCTCACCGAAGTCTTCCTCCTACTCACCCTTACTACAACTTCCTTTCTGAAGTTAAACCAACACCTCACCTGCTCATGCATATCAGCCTAGTTTTCTGAGTTAAAACGATATTTTCTTGAGACTGCGCTCATTTGACCCTTTTTAATCAATTTGTGACATAAAATCTGATGGATATCAGGCTTACCTTTGCCGCAATCCAGGGGTGACTTCTGGTGCTAACATTTCTGGCGTCATTGCTGGGGACGAAATTGAAGATTTCCCCTAGGATTGAACGACAACGTTTACTAGTTCTGAAGATGCATCAGATCTTAGTACTTCAAAGATTGCAACTGTGCACTTGGTGACTCCACTGAGGCGATTCTACTGTCTCGGTTTTGTTGTTTCAGTGTTACTGCTTCCGGCTACACCCGGTAGCCCTCAGGAGAACACAATGATTAGATTTGGCCTTTGATGGTCAACGAAGGCCAGACACACTCATTTTTCATATCATTCACATGGTGACTCCATGTTTGAGAGATTGTTTGGCAACTCCATTGGTTCGAAATGGACAAAATCCTTGCTCGAAGGTTTTCTCCTTTTAATTTTTCTGTTGTTCTTGGTTTTCCTAATGTTGTCCCTACTGTGGATGAATGGGGTGAGGATTTGCCCATATTTTGAGGGCATGTAGAGGACAACCCTACTCAACATCTCCATGATTTTCATGAACTCATGCATTAATGGGATATATATCACGAGGATGTATTATCAAAAATGTTCATGTTCTCATTAGAAGGGTATGCTTGTGAATGGTATCGTTCTTTACCCCCTGCTAGCATCTCCTCCCTGAGAGAGTTTCATGCAGCATTCAGTAGGCACTGTCAAAGGCATTATTCCTCTGAGTTAATCTGTCATAATTGTGTGAGGAATATGAAGGCCATGATCAAGATGTGGTTGTGTCTTATGAAAGCTGCGAGGATGAGGACCATGAAGAGGAGGATGCTCTGGGAGAGTTGATAGAGCTGGTAGAATATATCTCTGCAGAGATAGAAGAGTTGAAGGCAGATCATGACTGCTGCCTTTTTGAAGAAAATACAGAGGATTTTCTAGTTCTTGAAGATTTTGTTCTTGGCGGCCCTACTAATGAGGGTAGTATTGAAATTCCATAGTGGTAGAGACATTAGTTTCTGCCCCTCATAAGCCTGCTATCTCAGTTTTAAAGGAACGAGCCATTGTGGAGGAGGATTCTTCTCTTTTTCTTCACGAGATTTCCCATGATGTGTTTACATTTGGGACTGAAAAGAAGGATCGGGAGATCGTTCCACTTTGGCATGTTGTCCCTAGATTTGATTATTATTCAGACGAAGAGCAGCAGAGCCCCACATCATAGTTCACTGACTAGAGAAGCGACCAACCTGTATATGACAGTTACAAATCAAGTTCTGAGCTGGATGTGCATGATTTCCAAGAACAAACTGTTGGGCCTTATCCTCTATTCATTAAGCAAGATTATCTTGAGGAAATCAACCCTCCTGGACCTGTTGAAGACATGAAGAACCAAGAAGAAGAACCAGAGGAGCAACAAAAGGAATAGTTTTTTTCCTGTCCAGAGCCTGTAGGTGAGCAACCTTCACCTGAGATCTGTCAGCCTGCATCAACTTCTCATCCACTTGTGCCTACCAGTCATATTCAGCCCTATATGAGCAGACGTGGAACATAGTAGGTTTTTTGCTACCCATTTTCCATCCTTTTCCACTCAGTATATGAGCCTGTCAACGATTATATGGAGTGTCATTTCCTTCATATCTTGGAGCCGCCCTATTTTATCTCAACTTTAGCCCTTGGAGATAAGCTGAAGGGTGTAACTATTCTGTTGTCACGGTTGCAGCATCTTCTAATGTTCATTGACAGAGTAGAAGAACTTCCAGTGAGGAAGTTACTTGAAAGGCTATGGTGGAAGTTTTCTTTCACCTGGCATTTTGTGAAAAATGATTAGCCTAGGATTGTACATAAATAATCTCCGACGGAGCCCATGTGTTTGTTTTTGTTTTAGTAGAGTAGTGTGTACATATTTCCCTATTTCCTTCCATGAAAGTCTTGAGCTAGACTCACTAACTCAACAGCTAAGGCACTTGAGCTACTGGTTTTTGGCAGCTCGCAGGGAGCATGCCATCCCCCATGGAGCCTAATGTTAGCACTAAATCTCATCATGTTCTTGCGAGTTGTGGTTTTTGGCCTAAGTATGTGAATTTTCTTGTATTTTCCCCTTTTGCAGACCCGATCATAGTTTTCTTTTCCCTCCCGACGTGTATTTTTTTTTTATTGCATTCATCCTTTTCGATCGACCAGTTTTCCCTGTCAATATTGCCTGAAAAATATCGGCTCTGATTTTCTCTATCTCTTGCAAAGGGCAATCACTTCTCCCTTTACCTCCATCATTGAGCCTTTGTTTTCCCAAACCCCAGTCATGTCGTCCAAGTCTTCATTGTCACAGTCCGCAGCACTGAGAGCGGTCAAATAGCGACAAAAATCAAGCGAGTGGGAAAAGATCAATTTTCAATGGAGAGGATCCATCAGATGGAGCAGATCGATGGTCATCGGGTAGTCGGGGCCATGAAGTTGCTCGAATTTTAGTGCCAGGGCAGAGGCTGAATATCAAAGGTCAAGCAAAGAATTAATCTGGGTCGTAGATATTGAGGAGACAGGTGGCAGTCATCTGAAGTTTCGCAGAAATGACTATCAGGAGTTTTGAAATGAGGCAAGAGATTATCCCTGATGGACGAGGTCATGAATAGATCTGGTCTATCCATTAGGGAGGACACGTGGCACAAGATCTAGGCCAAAGAAAGGTCTTACCAGGAGTGTCGATGGTAGGAGGTCCGACAATGAAGATTTGATCTAGGTTGTCTAAAGCAAAGGGGCATGTGGCAGTATATAATGTGAAATCACGATTTCACATATCGAAGGTTTCAACACAGAACAAGACGCATATTCCCGATAGGTAAAACTGTGAAGCGCCCAAGGATTTATCCCAGGGTCATAGCCTGTGGTCAGGTGGAGGGCAATACCAAGTTGAAAGGGCTCGTCACTAGAAACCTCAGCCGTCGAATGTAAGACAGATTCGACCATCGATCTAAATAGACCGTTTCGCGATTTCGGGCATTATGGTGTTGGGAGCCAAGGGGAGTGAAAGCTCTTGAAATGCGAAGCCCCAAGATTTTGCATCAGATAATCACATGGTCATAGCCCCAGGGTCATATGGAAAGTGGGGCCAAAGAAGGTGAGGGACGCATGGCCAGGGTTGTTCAACAGGATGATCGTGGCCGTCGATTTCTAGACAAATCTCACTGTTGATCTGGAGGAGCCATTTCGCAAGATTAGGCATCATTACTTCTGAAAAACAAGGGGAGTGAGAACTCCCAATATGTGAAGTATCGAAGTTCCATTTGGTTAAGCATGAGGTCACGACCTGTGGTCATATGGGGTGATAGGAAGAGCAACGCATAAGGTTGGAGCACCCGAATTGGTCACAGGAGAATAGTTGTGTATCCTCGAAGCGTCAGGATGGACCGAGGGGGATTGTGAAATCACCCAAAACATTCATGGGCATCGGGCCTCATCTTGATCCCCGTAAAGGCAGTTAATGAGAATAAAGTAGGTGGTTGAAACCTCGTTTCATCACATAAATGGAAGGCAAGGGGTTCTGGAGTGGTCAGCCTGTGGTACCTATGTGGATGAATTTCCCTGCCAAAGCCATATCGATTCAAGATTTTGTTTAACAGAAGAATGTAGAAGACTAAAACATCAAGTCTTGAATACAGTGATCAGAGCGCACTTCTGTAGGGATCCAGTTCCAAGTATATGTAGACATTTTTTCCATTTTTGTAGTGGATGGTAGAGCAAAGCTCCTGAAATGTAAAGTTTTAATAAATTCTATGGTTATCTCATTATGTATAGGCATTTGAAACTTCTTGTTTAATGATAGTCAACTTTCTTACTTCGTCTTGTTTCCTTCTGACGCTAAAAGAGTTCATGGATGAATGATTCACTTGAACTATTGTGACTGGATTATGATGAAAGTTTGATTATAGTGTTGTTATAGTTCCTTTCAGATTCTGTGAGATTTAAATTCAAGAAGTTCTTGTGTTTAAATTGTTCCTCTTTGGGTTGTTGAAAGTCTTGATGTCCTTGGCAGACCTCTGCATTTTCTCATCGAATTCTTCCTCCTACTCACCCTTACTACAACTTACTGTTTGAGGTTAAACCAAGACCTCACCTACTCGTGCATATCAGTCCAGTTTTCTGAGTTAAAGGGATCTTTTCTTGAGACTACGTCCATTTGATCTTTTTTAACCAATTTGTGACATAAACTCTAATGGGTATCAAGCTTACCTCTGTCGCAATCCAGGGGTGACTTCTGGTGCTAACACAAACTATTTGGGGATTGCAACAAAACATAAAAGATAACATTTTTGGATGTGACAAGAAGTTTCTAAAGGCGCAAAAATCCAGGAAAATGGAATTTCACCTCAATAAGCATGAAAACCAAAAGTTTTTTATACAAGAGATGACGTGGACCCATATAATTTCCATGTAGGTATAGATGATGTGACACATGTATGGATGATGACATGGCAGGAGAGATGAGATCCCTAAGAAAACTTTAGAGGCCCATAACTTCTTGCTCAAAGTTCAGAATCGAGAAAGATTACATTCGTAGAAAGATCTCGACGATTAGAATACCTTCGTAAGATCAAAAGTGACTTTGGGACTGTGTTTAAGAGGAAATTTTCTAATTACTCCCCTTCTTAACTATACTTAGGGGGTTGACTATGTTACACATGTACAATTCTAAAAGAATGTAATCCCCTCTCTTTCTAGTGGCCCAAATATTTAACATAACTTGATAATCATCTAGGGTTAGGGTTTTTGCATGCCTCAACCCTTAATTAGTGTTAGTTTTTTGAACTTCTAGAATATTATTGAACGTCCACATGTGGATATCCCCACATGTGTGAGTAATTGGGATGACATAACATCCACTTAGTACCATGGTGGTCAATAGGGTATGTCAACTAGTGAGAGGCATAAATTTCGCATATGAGCTCCAATTGAGGTAATTTTCATTGTTGGGAAGGTGACAATTTGTAGAACAATGTTGAAGGATTGAGAGATATGATCACAATTTTTTCACCCCAAAAATTTCCATTTTTTACCTCAAAATGGGTTTGGAAGGTTCCAAACCCCAAACTTCCAAACTTGGACTTGCGACTAAAATGGGCCATGTAAGACTATTCCTCCAATTTTTCCACCGAAAAAATATCAAGATAGATGAAAAATTATATAATGATCCATTGTATCAATTGTTATTAGAGAGTGTGGAACTTTTGAAATAGTTCGTATACCTCAGATTATTACAAGTTCCCATGACAACATTACCTGCATCACTCATAGATCATATTGCAAACCTCAAAATCCTTAATGTTGGTTTGTCTAACATCATAAAATTATTATTTAAAATTGATAGATATATACCCCTAAGATGTTTAGGGTCTAGTGGTTATGAATATTTTACTACAATATATGCAATGAAGTGTTTCATTGCTTACCTCTTTACACTACTTACTCATTGGAGTGGTATGTGGACAAAATATGCGCGATAACAAAATAGCTTATTTTAATGGCTTGCACACTTTAACACAACTAAAAAGGTTATATGTATGTAGAAACAATTAATTAGGGTAGGGAGCATGGACCAAATATTAAAGGCAGGTGAACAAATGGCACATCTAGCCATGACATCATCAGCATGTGAAAGTTGACAAGAATTTCATTAAAGGAAGGTGAAAAAATGGGACGTCTAGCCATGACATCATCGACATGTGAAAGTTGAAAAGAATTTTATTAAAGGTGAAAAAATGGCACATCTAGCCATGACATCATCAACATGTGAAAGTTGAAAAGAATTTTGTTAGAATGATTGTGTCATCGAAATGGACAATATATTTTATGTATTTCAAAGTCTGATTTGACTTAAGTTGGTTGGATGTGATATTAGAAGAATTTCTAAATTTGCAGAAGGTTATAGGTTTAAGGAAATTAGAAATAATAAGTTATTTTAAGTTAAGGAAATCGTCCAAGAATTTTTTTTCCAAGTTATTCATTACTAGTTGGATTACATGAGTTAGCAAAAGTTATTAATTATAAAAAAAATGCAATGTATTCACTTAAAATATTCATATGTTGTTAATAAAGTGTTGAAGATAATGTCATATAAAATTATTTGAATATTAAAAGATTCTAAAAATTAAAAGTATAAAATTGTTGAATAATATTAGAGAATTTAGAGAAAAAAAAATAGATATAATAATAAAATTGGTAGCAATATCTAAAACATCTATTATATTCTATTCTATTTTAATTTAACTAAACAACTATTGTAAAAGAAAATTACATTTTAAAAATGGGTTCTACATCGATATTACATAGACAAACTCTATGTAGAGAAAATATCATCTATTATTGAAAAATTGATTAGGTTACTATGATATTTTCTAGAATGTCGTCTAGGATCCCTACCCCAAAATATATTGTCCTTGACACCTTAATCACTAAGGCTCTTGAACATGAAATTTATCCCACCTTAGAACATTTCTCTTGAATAATGGCCATTCTAATGCTCAGATTGACAATGCCTTCCATAAAACAATCCACCCACTCCAGAATCACCCTCGACCTAAGTCCCATTCTACTATCAATCTTTCCTTTCTTCATGCAAGGCCAAAGCTTGCAATAAAATTTACATAACAAAAATACAAAAACAAACTCAAAATTGTGAAATTAATACTTTATTAAAATTGAAAATGGCCAACTATTGGTCTTGATTACAAGAAAACATAATTCAATTGAGACAAGTCTCTCAACCAAATTATTCTTGGGGAGGCCCATTTTCCAAGGGTTACAATTTTCCAAAGGCCAAAACTGTCTTTACTCATACTTTGAGTTGTAATGTGTCGATCAACTTTGGAATTCTAGGTACCAAAACCTCTTTAACTTTTAATGAATTTGAATTGTCAAATAATATAATTGTCAATGTTTAGAATTACATTACTCAATTATTCATAACGTAATTACCTTAATTATCATATTAAAATAATTCATTAACCTTTCAAAAGTCGCAAATTGATTTACATCTCGTTCATTATTTCCCCTCCTAAACTCGTCCATCATTTTCTATTCCAAACTTCTTTTAAAGTTTCAAAACTCAAACTATTTCATTCTTCTTTTCTCAAGATTCATTCATTGGATACTTTGTATCTAGATCTCCCTTTCATTCTTTATTGTTATTAAATCAATTTTTGAAATCACAAAAGTGAATCATCCATTAAACTTTTGAATATTGGAGTCTTGAACTTCAAATATTTTGACATTTAATTGGGTGAAGTCTTCCCAATCTTAAGACATACAATTTAAGGTTATTTCTTCCCAATCTTAAGACATACACTTTAAGGTTATTGGATTTGACATGACTAGGTAGTTGAAGTCTTCACGCTATCTTAAAACATAAGGTTGAGATAATTAGATCATTTATTTAACATGAATATTAATATTTAGTGAAAGGGATTTATTGTTTTTTATTGAAACATGGCATGCAAGTCAAGGTTTAAGATCATTTATTTGACATGAACAATGAAATTGATACTTAGTGAAATAAATATATTGATTTTTATTGAAGTGTTACATATAAGTGAATAAAGTGATATCTCTTACGCACGCAAACCTCTAATGCAACCAAAGCTTGCGTACCCACCCAAGCCTTTAATGCACCAAAGCTTCCATTGTGTTTTAACTGGCCCAAATTCCAAACAAAGAGAGGAATAGCCCTCCATCTCGTCTTGTATCCCGTAAAGTGGAATTGCTTCAAGACCACGGAAGTTTCCAAACCTCGTTCCAAACGTAAGGTTCTTTTTTTTCATTATATTATTCACACCTTTGAAAATACGCTCAAAGTTGGCCGTGACTTCTGAATGAGGCCCTGCTATAAACCTGCACTGATTTGCTCATTTTATGTGTGATATAACACTCAGAAAAGCCACTAGCTTGAGTTTAAGTTGTTTTAAATTATCTACCAAACTTCTGAGTACCTTCCTCAGACCCTGTGCTACTGGTTTTATTGCTAGAGAAGTCGAGCGAGAGAAGAAATTGTCATTTTGACATTTTCAATATATATTCACAGATACTGTCTCAGTGTTTTTGTTTTGTTTGTGTTAGAGAAAATTATATAATGGCTGAAGCTATTTTCGTCTCAGGATTTGTTGGTGTGGGCATAGAAATAGTAATCAACCAGATTCTTCACCGGATAGGGATTGCTATTCGCTACAAGAAAGAATTGGGCTCTCTTGAGAGTCTGGTAAAAGACATCCAGCCTATCATCAACCAGATCCAGCGATACCGCCCAGCATTGAACAGAAAGAATGTAATTCCCTCTTCTCGGTGTTATGACAAGGCTTCAGCCGTCAATATATGGCTTCAAAAGTTGGATTTGCTTCTCCGACAAGCATCAGAAATGGTGCAACAGTGCGCGATTGCACCAAGGTATAATGTTATTATCCGATATCAATCAAGTAGAAAGATCAATCATCTTATTTCAGATATTAAAGAACATCTCAAATTGTCTCCTTTGGCTGCGTGGGCCCAAATTCCTGAGCTCTTGGAGGAACTCAAGCAGGAAATTGGGCAGAGCATGAAGGAAAGCATCGAAGCCATGCCTTCTTCAAGCAGTTCTTCTGTAACCACCTTCCAATCTCTTGCTTCAACGGGATTCTTCATACAAGAACCCCTTATAGTCGGACAAGAGAGATCTTTTGCAACACTCGAGAAGCTACTGATTGATTCAGAGTTCTCGTGCATTGGCGTGGTTGGCAAGGGTGGATCCGGAAAGACTCTGCTTCTCAAGAGAATTTTCAACCGTAAAAGGGTGCGGGAGGTCTTTAGCGAAGGCTTGTTGCTTTGGCTTACTGTTTCTCAGTTTCCGTCTTTTAAAAGTCTTCGAAAAGAGCTCTGTCAGCAGATAGCCATCCAAACAAATGTACGTGATCTGGAATATAATATGAACCCAGAAGGAATAAAAATCTGGATGAATCAGACTCTGAAGGCAAAGAGATTTGCGTTGCTCTTAGATGACGTATGGGGAGAGGGTGCAAAATTGCTGGAAGAATTGGGTGTACCCTTGCTAACCGACCGCTCGACCTCCAAAGTTATTGTGAGTTCGAGGGATCACAGAGCATTGTTAGAGATGGGGGTTAATATAGAAAGTTCCACAATAAAAATGAAGGATTTGATAGAAGATGAGAGTTGGCCGTTGTTTGCTCATCATGCTTTCCCATATAATAATAGAAATCTGCCAGCGAGCATTGAGGAGAGAACGGCCAGGGTTGTGTGTGCCAAGTGTGGAGGGCTTCCCCTTGCAATCAAAGTAGTTGCCAGGTCAATGGCAGGCATTACTGATCCAAAGGAGTGGGAATTCGCTGTCCAGAGGCTGCCAAACGCCAAGGGCCAAGACCTTCAAGAAGGTCTGTATGATCCGCTGAGATGGAGTTACGACGCCCTGGGCAGGTACGACGTTAATCTGCAATTGTGTTTTCTATACTTATCTGCCTTTTTAGAAGACCAGATCATCTGGATCGAACATCCGATTAAGGTGTTAATAGGCGAAGGGCTACTTGGTAGCTACGACCCATTTGAGGT
>ML781836.1:692302-712938 GCA_009831015.1 Picea engelmannii
TGCTGCCCATATCCTCCACTGTTTCAGCTTGTTGAACATTGTGGACGGTTCTCTCTTTATCTTTTCTGTGGGGGAAGTCTCTATACCTATGGTTTCCTTTACAACCCCAACACTCCATAGGTGGCGGTCTTGGCATTTTCTCACCCACTTCAGCCTTCCTGGGCTCTCTAAAAGATGACTGTCCCTGAGGACTGTTTCTGAAAAAGGGAGGCTTGTTTCCCTTCTGCCTTTGTTCCTTCTTAAACCTCTTCTGGTCATCCCAAGCCTTCCAAAAGGTAGGCTTTTCTCTTTGTTGTTCATACAAGCATTTCACCCTTCTTATTGTTTCTTCCATAGTCTTAGGATCATCATACTGAATCTTATCACTGATGGAAGGTGGCAGTCCACTCAGATACCTCTGAATCTTGACAGTCTCATCTTTGATGAATGGAACATACTTCAACAATTCCAAGAAACTTCGTTCGTACTCATCAATGGTCATGCTACCTAGCTTGAGTTCAAAGAACTCCTTCATCTTTCTGTCATAATATCTTTTAGTCAGGTATTTCTTCTCGAAATACCTCTTAAACTCCTTCCAAGTGATATCTTTCTCTCTGATGTGTTTCACTTGCACAAACTGATCCCACCACATGGATGCTTTTCCTTTTAGCTGGTACACAATTCTTCCTTCTGCATGAGTGGAGTAGTTCTACAGTTGGAAATATTTCTTCATGCCAAGCAACCATGTCTTGGCATCTTCCTCCTTCTTATGTTCTCCATCAAATGTTGGAGGCTTGATCTTGTTCATCTCCCCTTTCAATTCATCCTTTCCAGATTTTCGATGTTTTCTGGTAGGGGACGAGCTTCAACTACTGTGTGTTTCCCTGCCAAAATGCTTCAGGGAGAGATGGTAATGTCTGCTACCACTCCTCAATCTTCTTCTCCTTTCAGGGGTTCTAACACTTCTTGATCTGCTTGTGTCACTCTCTTTTTCCAATTTCTTTTCTATTCTTTCCAGGCTCTTCAACATTTTAAAGTTGAATTCACCCTACCGATCCCTGATTTTCATGAGCTTTCGGCTATCAGCTCAGCGAGCCTGGGCATCTTTCTACAATTTTTCAATGAGTTTCATCATACGTCCTTCTTTATCTATCTCTTTTCCATGCCCATTAGAGTTTGTTCCTTCAACTCCCAAGTTGACATCCTTTCCTTCTCTTTCGTCCTCTGAAATGGAGGCACTCCGCATCCCTTCCATTTCCTTACTTGGCATCTATTATTGGTTGTCCTGACACTTCGTTGAACTCTACACACACAATGTGCATTCAATCTGAAGTTTGTTAGGCCCTTAAAACTTCAAGAAAACTTACAACATTCATAACCCAACGTGAACAAGAAAAATGTTTTGACTTCACAAATTTTTTTGAGCTCTGTTCGGCTTTGCAAATTTCAGGACTTCGAAACTTCAAAATCTCAGTCGACAAAGATCCAACAGTTAAACCTTTGTAACCAAAGTCACCTTTCGCAACTTGTGATCTCACGAGTTCGTGAGTCGAAGAACCTCGACTCATTTCCTCCAAACGCCGATACCTGAGATGCGATACGGGTATGGCTCCCTCCTCGCTAGCGCTTGCTACATATAACCCTAGGCTAGGGCTAATTTCTAGCACCTCTTGCAACTCGTGACTTTGTGAGTTGGAGTGTTGAGCCTTCGTGCTCCTCCTTTGTGAATTTTGAGATCGCGAATTACTTTATTCTTTGGACCCACAACACAGCTGTCGCCCTTCACCACAGTGGCATGTGGTATGTTCAAGAGGGTCCACGTCACCTTTGATGATGTCATCAGGTCCCACCACTCTCGCCTGTCTTCTTGACTCATTGGCACGTGGTACACATTCATGCGCCCACATCCATTCCAAGAAAAATCCAATGGTTAGACTCCTTCTGCATATCTATGACACAGATCTTTTTAGCGTTTCAGGGTTTCGGGCATCGGGAGTTTGTGAATCCCACATCTCGAACTTCCGTTTTCCAAAATCTTGAATTACGGTTTACTCTTCCACTTGATCCGACGGTCAAGTCCTCTCCTATGATCTACGGTGTTGATCGTTTTGGGAATCCTTGTTTCGCTAACTCGCGACTTGCGAACACAAGGGTCTTCCTTTTGGTTTCCCGTGTGTCGAAACGCCATCCGAAAACCACGTGGTTCCCCTGATGGATGGTCCTAATGAATTTTTGGATTTCACGTATCGCGATTTCCACGTTCCTGTGCAACTCCAAGGGGCCTTTAAACCATGTGCACATTCTCCAGATCTGATGGTCACAAGGGTTCACCTTCCCTTCTAAACAGATCCTAAGGCTCCAACACCTATGGTGTGGAGTCCTCTCTCCCTATGGCCATATACCACACCGGCTGCGGTTTCACAACACCGCTATACCTCCTGATCTTGTAAGCATGTCAAGTAACTTCTTGACACATCTAGAGCATTCCAGGGTCCAAAATCGGTCCTCTAAACACAATTTCTCCTCACACCCTTGGTCTAAAGACCACTCGACTGGCCCATCTAGGCTCAGCGTTGAAACCTTGGCTCTGATACCAAATTGTAGCACCACTTTTTTGTTACCATACTTTGCGGAAATACAATCTCATGCTTAATTATATATATATATATATATATATATATATATATGACATGCATTTAAAACAGTTTAAACACATTTAAACTCAGAGTGAGCATAAGAATTATTGTTATTATAAATAATCAATGGCTTTAACATTAATTCATATGCACAACAGAGGACATGATAATTATAAATACACAGACATGTAGTAACATAATTGAAACATCATCTAGTACTTATCTTTGGAAGCAGTGGTAATTCCACCAACCAGGTACAGGCCTTCCATGAACCTCCCAGCCTTAGACCGTGTTGCTCATCAAGCTCAGTAGTAGGTCACCCTCGAGCTGGGACTAAGCTCCACCCCAAGGCAAGGAATCCTAGGCTAGGTTGAGGTTACAGGGAAAACATATGGGCACAAGGAAGGAATTCTCTCCCAGGAACCACTCATACTCACTGCCCACAGACTCTCTTTCCCCACATGCCTATTCCACCCCAGGAGTATACACCTTCACTATCACCTAGACAATCCCTTGGCTCCTAACCTCCCTTGCCTTAGGTTTTAGCAACAGACTGGGCCGAAAGTCTTTGAGCTCTGTGGCAGCTACAGGGTTCCTTCCAGAAGTTCTCTCCTTCCTCTGTGCACTCTCTCACCTGAAGAGAATCGCTCACAGGCCAACAATCTGTTCTTCCAACCTCAATCACCTCTCTGACCTGGAGAGAGTGTTGTACAACTGGCCAACAAGCCCCACACAGTCCAGCACTGCGTGGCCACAACAACCAACGGGGAAAACATACATGGGCTTTCCAACAGGTTCGACAATGTTGGATGGTCTCACGGATATGGCTTCGAACAAGACTCCACACACGGGCTTGATCTGCTCAGATGGAGGATGCATCGGCTTTCCAGATATCAACACAGGCTATCCCCGAAATCAACACAGACTATTTTTCTCGGTTTCAAAATTGCACGAAGTCTCTTGCAGAGGTTGGATGAAATGTATTGTTCCAAAGATCGGATCAAATGGAGGAGAACCCCATCATGGATCATCTCATCCCTTTATTTACATGGACCAGGGTTGACATTTGTCACCCATGCAATTGCATGTGTTCCTTTAGCATGCGTTCCTTCCATTTGGAAGTTGCTTTTCCTTCCAAAAGAACTTAGGATAATATATATTATTCACATGCCTTTTGGAATAATATTAAATTATTATTCCCAAGGCTTAAGCCCCCTAGGCTTAACACTTAGCCCCTTTTCCCACCTTCTAGCCCCTAATCCGTTGCCCTCTCTATGGATGCTTAGTCCCCCATCACTCATTCATCGTGTCAGCCTACACGCAGTGGTGTTTATATTTTATTAATGTGCTGCATACATACAAGTACAAAATTAGGCCCTTGGCCTACAACCCTTAGGATATTTGGACTAACAATCACATAAGCCCACCGACTTATACAAACTTGGCTCACTAGCCTATAAAACATATTTATAATTCATTTCATAAACCAGAGTTACAAAGGGCTCGGCCTTGGGAACACTACACTCTCCATTGAGAAAGGTTGTCTTTACATCCATCTGATGTAATCTCTAACTTGTTAGCACTCTGTAAATTTTGTCTGACTGAATAGACAAACAACAGAGGTAACTGTTTCAACCTACTTTAGAGCTGGGCACTAGCCTGCTCAACTTAGAGAGGGCTCTCTCATGTCACTGGTTATTTCTTTGATAATTAGTGGCTAGATTTGGTTTGTTTTGGGGATTTTTATAAAGTTGTTGGCTAGGAAGGGGAGGGACACTTTGGGAAATGGAGTCAAAATTCTGAAATTGAATGAAAACATTGAGTAGCCTGTAGAACTCTCCAGAGGATAAAGGCTAAATGAGGCAATGAATCTGAGTTGTAAATTGAGTTTAATCAGAGTGGTAAGAGGAAGGAGAAAACAAATAACTACATCAGAGCATTACAAAAATGAATTCTGAATTAACTAGGAAGAAATACACATAGTTTAAATTGCTTAAGCTGAGAGTGTCACAAGATGAATTCTAGGCCTTTAACTCTCTAATTTAAATAGACGAAAATGTAAATTCAAATAAAGAACACAAGAAATACATACAATGAAAGGAGACAAAAATCATATCACCACCATTATAATCTTTTCATGGAGACTTCAAAAGATTTTGCATGTGTATTCAATTCAGATCCAGAAAATTACAATTGAGTTCAGAAACAATAAAAAGGTGCCCTTACACTTCTGCCAACATTTAATACATTCAGAACCTCTATCATTTATAGAATTTCGAGTTCCTTTAGTTAGAAATTGATTACAATAGTTGAACTTAAACATTTTAGCTTCTACAATGATTACAAATGACAGTTTTCTGAAAAATGTTTCATGATCCCTACACATTTCCTTGACGCTCCAGGTCCTTCCTCTGCCACGTTCTCTTTGAAATGTCACTTATACTCTTTCAAATCTAATTCCATTTATCCATATTCTTATTAAATATTTGGGAATAATATATTTGAATAAAAAATAATTCCCAAATATTTTTCTATCGTGTAGAATTAAATTTCCATAATTTAATTCATGCCCGTGGTTTTGAAAACCATGTCTTGTTTGCCAAATTTACCATTTCATTGTAAAAAACATTTACTTGTCTTGTTTTCCCAATTTACCATTTCACTGTAGAAAACATTTACTGTTACCATTTCACTGTGAAAAACATTTACTGTGTCATGTTTTTTCCAATTTACTGTTTCACTGTGAAAACCATTTAGTGGTTTCTTTCCCATGGTTTTGAAAATCATGTCTTGTTTACCATCTTTGGTAAAATACTTTTGATCTTCTTCTTTTACTTTTGTAAAACCTTTGGATAAATAATTATCCAAGTCTTCCTTTCACGTGCATCTTCCCATTTAATTATTTTCCATGGAACTAAACATTAATCTCTTTAATTTGTAAAACTTAAATTTTACCTTTGTAAAACCTTTTCACCGTGAGGAAGAATCTCATTTTTTGGAAATTCCATAATTATTATTGAGATGCATTACTGGAAAATATGCCGCACATAAACTATATGATAAATAGTTTCATTTATTATATTTGACTTGGGTTGGAGTGGTTTAATCCAAACTACTTTTACCCAGTTATTCACCACTTAAGGACAAGTCTCCCCAACCAAAAACCATCGGTTTATATATCGGCCCACCTTCACATAATTAACCTCTGCCTTAATTCTATGCCCGATATGTATGTGCGCCCTCCATCCACCCTTTGGCTTTTCCATATTATAAATTGAGATTAGTGCCCATGATTTGACGTGATGCCATAAATTAAATATTGGATCAAATATTAATATACATATAAAAATATTTATATTAATAATAATAAACCCCTTTTTCTATTTTCTAAGGACTTTGGGCATATGAGGCTTAACACATGAATTTGTGGATAGGATAAGGGTGCTTAATAAAATGAATATTTTTTATTTTCAATGGGAATATGAAAATAAGGGTGAAAATGAATGAAGTGATGTAACTAAGGGATTCAGATACACATTAAGGCTAGGTATAGGTTTGGGATATTTACCAAATTTTTGACTCATGGAGGAAATGACTATTTTGGATGATCAGTTGAGTGAAGGATTTAGGTGATGGGCTGGTGAAATTTTTTTAAAATCTGAGTGGAAAGATAACACAAGGACAAGATGCTTTGGGAAAAATTAATGCAAATTAGCAGGTGATAACATAGGCTCCAACTAGGGATGCTATCCTCCCTGTGAGGTAGAAAAGAACTCATAGAACCAGTGCCTGATCCATTGGGATGCTCCCAAAACATGTGTGTGTACACTGCTCTTACTTGTCACCGGTGTCTGCTGAAAATCAAACTTTGCACATTGCTCTCAACCGGATACTAAACAATGAATACACCACTAAAATCTTACTCTACACACTACTGCAAATCCAAACTGAAAAATGCTTTACCAACAAGATTATTCACACACTCCTACCTACCCTAACTGTTGAAATGAACTGCCAATAAAGTGAAATCATAATGCCAATGCATCCAATCAAGCAATTGGCTTCCTGATTTTTCTCTGCTCACATCTTTCTTAAGAAGGAAGACAAATGTAAAAGATGGTAGCTGAAAACAAAAATTGAATCCAAAATMYGAGCTTATGAATGAAACAAACTCCCCCTTCACTGATGATKGTAATAGGATGGMCACATGATCTTGAAAACCATGAAAAATCRTTTCTTCTTGATGAGAAAAAATAGAAAGACAAGCCTCTTTCATAAGTGTTTGTTGTTCTTGCTCTATTTCTTCTGTTTTGAGAACATTTTCAAATGAAATRGAAGCAATAGGTTTGTCTACTCTTCCATGCATATCAACAAAAACATTCATACATTCTTGAATATCTTCAAATATGGCATCCATATTATGTGCATCAAGRCTATACTCTTGTTCATCAAACAATTTTGATTTGGTTTTATTAAACTTCTGGAAATTTGCTTGAGGACTGTCATTTTGACTTTCAAATGAATGAATGGAAATAATTTCATGCTCATAMTCTTCTTGCAAATGTGAAAAGTTAACATCATGCACTATTTCACAGTCTAGACTTCCCATGGATKCATTTTCAAAACCATTATTTTCAAATGAATCAAATAAAACCACTGTCTCTTCATTATCTTTCTGTATTTCTGAYTAAAAAATGACATACRTTGTTTTGTTTCTTTCCTKAAACTCTATGTAATTTGTTTGTTCACTTCTTGAAGTCTCCATAGATGAAGTTTCATAATCATCATCCATGTCTARGCCACTTAGAATTTTAACAACCACATCGTTCACAGAGGAAGACATACAACTTTGAAACACTTTGTCTTGATGGAAATATTGTTGAATATATTCATCAAGTCCAGGAGAAGGAAMATGACTTTCGGCAACAATTTCTTGATCAKCTTCACCTTCAACCAAAGGAGGGGATACTATTTTTTGTTGGGATGAATATTCATAAAGGGATTCTATGATTTCATCAWTCATACACTCTTCATCACCAAAAACATTTTCAAGGTACTTAATGAAATGTTCACAAAATTCACAACAATCCTCAAACACCAAGAATGAAGGATTAGATTCTCCATAATGCTTAAAGAATGTTATGTGGAAATCCTTAAGAGAGTATAAGCTACCTGGTTTTAAACCTTCATACCATAATCTTGCCTTCCCCTCTAAAGTATCCATAAACATTTTCATCAAACAATCCTCATGAAATTCAACCCCCAACTTACATATGTGCATGTGAAATCTAATCAAGTGCAAGGCAACATCATTTCCTTTCCCATCTTCGAATTTAGGCAAATAGTTTTGCCAATTTATGTGAGGAATACGATTTGGAAAGCCAAGAATATGAGAGAGATTCATTGGATCATACCTTGCATATATTTAACTCGTCTTCATATAGTGGAGTCACCAATGATGTTTTGAAAGTTGGATTCTGCATTGAGAGTGGAGTCACCAGTTAAAATTTAAATTTTTGGATTCTTCTACCAATGCAATCACCGTCAAACTGATTTTTTGACGTGTGGAGTTTCCAGAGAAGGAATACAATCAATATGTTCCTAAGTGTATTTTTCTCTCAGACCTTATAACTCAACCATGTCGTTCTTTCCCAGGGAAAAATTTTCAATTTTGTCCCCGACAACGGCGCCAAAATATTAGAACTCTGTAAATTTTGTTCGACTGAATAGATAAATGACAGAGGTAACTGTTTCAATCTACTTTAGAGCTGGGCACTAGCCTTCTCAACTCAGACAGGGCTCTCTCATGTCACTGGGTATTTCTTTGATAATCAGTGGCTAGATTTGGTTTGTTTTGGGGATTTTTATAAAGTTGTTGGCTAGGAAGGGGAGGGACACTTTGGGAAATGGAGTCAAAATTCTGAAATTGAATGAAAACATTGACTGGCCTATAGAACTCTACAGAGGATAAAGGATAAATGAGGCAATGAATCTAAGTTGTAAATTGAGTTTAATTAGAGTGGTAAGAGGAAGGAGAAAACAAATAAATGCATCAGAGCATTACGGAAATGAATTATGAATTAGCTAGGAAGAAATACACATAGCTTAAATTTCTTAAGCCAAGAGCGTCACAAGACGAATTTTGGGCCTTTAAATCTCCAATTTAAACAGACAAAAATGTAAATGGAAATAAAGAACACAAAACATACATACAATGAAAGGAGACAAAACTCATATCACCACCATTAGAATCTTTTCATAGAGACTTCAAAAGCTTCTGCATGTGTATTCAATTCAGCTCCAGAAAATTACAATTGAGTTCAAAAACAATAAAAAGGTTCCCTTGCACTTCTTCCAACATTTAATACATTCAAAACCTCTATCATTTATACAATTTCGAGTTCCTTTAGTTAGAAATTGATTACAATAGCTGAACTGAAACGTTTTAGCTTCTACAATGATTACAAATGATAGTTTTCAGAAGAAACATTTCATGATCTCTGCAGATTCCTCTGACGCTCTAGCTCCTTCCTCTACCACATTCTCTTTGAAATGTCACTTATACTCTTTCAAATCTAATTCCATTCATCCATATTCTTATTAAATATTTGGGAATAATATATTTGAATAAAAAATAATTCCCAAATATTTTTCTATCCTGTAGAATTAAATTTCCATAATTTAATTCATTGGTTTTGAAAACCATGTCTTGTTTGCCCAATTTACCATTTCACTGTAAAAAACATTTACTGTTACCATTTCACTGTGAAAAACATTTACTGTGTCATGTTTTTTTCCAATTTATTGTTTCATTGTGAAAACCATTTACTGGTTTCTTTCCCATGGTTTTGAAAATCATGTCTTGTTTACCATCTTTGGTAAAATACTTTTGATCTTCTTCTTTTACTTCAGTAAAACCTTTGGATAAAGAATTATCCAAGTCTTCCTTTCACATGCATCTTCCCATTTAAATATTTTCCATGGAACTAAACATTAATCTCTAATTTGTAAAACTTAAATTTTACCTCTGTAAAACCTTTTCACCGTGAGGAAGAATCTCATTTTTTGGAAATTCCATAATTATTATTGAGATGCATTCCTTGAAAATATGCCGCACATAAACTATATGATAAATGGTTGCATTTATTATATCGGGCTTGGACTAGAGTGGTTTAATCCAAACTACTTTTACCCCCGATATTCACCACGTAAGGACACATATCCCCAACCAAAAACCATCGGTTTATATATCAGTCGGCCTTCACATAATTAACCTCTGCGTTAATTATATGCGCGATATGTATGTGTGCCCTCCATCCACCCTTTGACTTTTCCATATTATAAATCGAGATTCGTTCCCATGATTTGACGTGATGCCATAAATTAAATATTGGATCAAATATTAATATAAATATTTTAATATAAAAATATTTATATTAATAATAATAAACCCCTTTTTCTATTTTCTAAGGACTTTGGGCATATGGGGCTTAACACATGACTTTGTGGATAGGATAAGGGTGCTTAATAAAATTAATATTTTTTATTTTCAACGGGAATATGAAAATAAGGGTAAAAATGAATGAAGTGATGGAACTAAGGGATTCAGATATGCATTAAGGCTAGGTATAGGTTTGGGATATTTGCCAATTTTTTGACTTATGGAGGACACGAATATTTTGGATGATCAGTTGAGTGAAGGATTTAGGTGATTGACTGGTGAAAAAGTTTTAAAATCTGAGTGGAAAGATAACACAAGGACAAGATGCTTTGGGAAAAATTAATGCAAATTAGCAGGTGATAACATAACCCATGGATGTTGCAAGGGAAATAATCATCCGAATAGAAGTGTATCGAGAAATAGGAGAAAATGTCTCCTCATAATATATTCCCTCCACTTGAGAGAATCCTCTAGTAAAAAATATTGTTTTGTGCCTCTCGATGCTCCCGTCAACTACGTGTTTGATCAATACAAACTTATATATATATGTTCCATTGATAGGCCATTCAATGTTGTTACTGCCAACTAGTCGATATCACTGTCGACAAGCCTTCTATCGATCGTACTCAACTTCAATTGAATACTTCTAGTGAGTACGGAAATGGATCATGCCTTTAATCCACATGCTCTTCAACCAACTATATCTTAATAGGTTGATCCAAAATTCATCTTCATTTTCAGGTAGTCAAGATAAGTCGATAAGTTAACTATACTTGGCCACACGTAGTGATCTCCAGTCGACTATACTCTAGCTACATCCAATATTCTAAGTCGGTAGAGATTTATATCTCTGGTTGATCATTCCTAAAGATTGATAATGGTCTCAATCGAATGATAAATAGGTTTGGAAGGTTGGTCATGTTGTGTATAAAGCAATGTCACAAATATCAATAGAGTATGTGTCTCATGGCTCTTGTTTACATTGCTCTCCACTATCTATTATCTCTCCAAGAGTCCTTCTCAGGTTGTAAGTTTGAAGAAGCCTGGTAACTTAAGGTGTGAATGTTTTTGTATTTATGATTGGATCAAATGGGATATTGACCTATTGGATATATTATCTAGACAGTCAAAGGTATATAATAAGATGAGACAATGCTTTCAAGAATCAATGATCAGATAAATAGCTTACTAGTGGATGAAGAAAGACTATACTTATTAACCAAAACACACATGTGATGGGTCAAATAAGATAGTAAAGATTAATTATTAAATCACAATTTATGAAGTGGCTAAGTGAGATAACAGTCACTAGCAATTAAGATAAACATAGATCAATAACAATCATGCAAAGTACAGAAAAGACAATAGAATGGCAATCTGACATCAATAATGAAAGGAACTTGTGATCTGTATTATATATATATATGAAGGGTCTAATACAATATATAGCAATGGTGTCTAGTCTCCAGACTCGAACCTCTTGTCTATCAAAATAACAGGCTTTATAGCCTTTACACACAATTTCCATATCTTAAAAGAATGAATCTTGTTTTCCTAAAATAGTCAATATATGAACAATATTACAAAAATAATGGATCTAGTCCATTTCTCCAAGTCGATTTGTCTTAAAAAACTCTGGTGTTCAACATCTTCTCGAAAATCCTGATGTGTCAAGGAAGAGTAGATGTTTCTTTCAACAGTTGGAGGTCTTCAATAGCTGTAAGCATTTTTCCACTAAAGATAGGTCAATTATCAACCATCTACCTTACATAGTGCCTCAAAACTCTGAAATAAGTTTCCAAAATGTAAGTGGAAAATTGTTGGAAACTCTCTTATACTTCATATCACCGAAAATCCCCTTTGCTCGAGCTCCAGATCTTTAAAATCTGTTTCCTGTGGTTTTGATGGCTCTTTTTCCCTGAAAAATGTAAGTTAGTCGCCGAAAGCCTTGATTTTCGGTGGCTAACTGTGTGTTGTTATGTTGATTATGCCACTGAAAAGCTTGGGTTTGCCAAAAAGATAAACACTTCAAAAATGAGTATTCTCCTTGATTATTTGGATTGATCTTCTTGCAAATTTTCAGCAACCTCTGCTAGAATGCGCAAATCTGGGTGTGTATCTATTTTAGCCTTCAACATTTTTACTTTTGTCTTCAAACGCCCGACTATTCTCCATAGCCTGTTATTGTCCTTTATGATCTTTTTCTTCTTCTTATTTTCCCTTACACTTTTAAGTGCCAATCTTTCAATGGATGCATTGGTTTCTGCAAAATTCTTTGATAAAGTCTCATATCTGGCCTTTATCACCCTCTCTAGAACTTCCTATTGTGTTATTTTCTCCTTCAGTTTCTTAATCTTCTGTGATTTACTAGATTTTTTATTGCTTGATGTTTCACCTTCCTCATAACCTGCAAACATCTCAGTCTCTGGTGCTTGCTCCATAGAAAATTCTATGATATGATCAGCAGGGACTTCTTCTTTGTTTGACTCAGAATCAGAGTCTGAGTAGGGTAGGTTTAGCACATTTGTTTGCTTGGTCTGCTGAGTTGAAGCTTGCTCTGCAGCTTCCTTGAAGACCAATTTCTTCTTTGTCTTCTTGAATCTTGAGCTAGATGCTAGTTCTTCTGAGAGGTCAGGGGTGATGGCTCTCCTCCTCTTTAGACTTCTCTGAGGAGTTGGTGACTTTTTTCTTTATTTCCTTTTTCCTTTATCAGGTTGAGTCTCTAGCTCAAAACCTCCCCAAGAAAGAAAGTTTTCCCATGTTCTTTCCCTCTTCCTCAATTATTATACAATAATCATTTTGATCAAGGAAAAATGAAACAAGGCATTCTGGATATGGTTAGGTTTAGTTTGAACCTTGTGTGACATCTTTGTCAAGCTCCTGTGAAGATAGTATGGTAGATTGAGAGGAACATTTCCTGTAAAGTGATCCATAAGTTTGAAGAGATATAACATCAACCTATCATATCTTACCTCTATAGTTATATATAATTGTATGGATTTGAGAAGATCCTTCCACTTCTCCTCCAGATGAGAAGTGGGGATATCCCTATTCCAAATGATGTATTGGAATTCAGGCTTTAAATAAGGTCTAAAATCTAGATTCTTAGTGACTGTGGTATTGAACCATTTTTTCCCTGTTCTTGGCATGCCTGTAGTAGAGGCTATGGTTGCTTCATTGAATTGTATCTCCAAAGGGCCAATTGTGGATTTGTTTACATCATACGATTTTGCAAAGGCTTCTGTGATACCCTGGTGGTATCCCTCCTGTAGCTTTTCCACATAAGTGAGACAACCTGCATCTAAGAAATACTGATGAATCTTTGGATGAGATTGTAGATATTGTATATTGTCTAACTCCTTCCTGAGAAGTGGACCACCTCGTTTCTTACCCATCTGCAAAACACAAGTTAATCTATAGAAACCTGAAACAAAGAGATTACCAATGGAAAGAACCTGTTGGCGATGAATAATGAACTCTGTATGATCAAATGGTGGGAAGAAACGTTGTTTATCGGCATTCAAAACTCATGGGATTTGAATTCAAATGATGGAAATAATGTTGATGTAGACAAGGATCCAAAAACGAGCAAGTGAAATGTAATGATGGTTGGATAACCTTCAGATCTGATAAGACATCACACCTTCACACAGACTGCATAAGCAACTTCAGAATTATTATTCCATAACTAGTGATAAGGTCGTGTAAATGTGCCAATATTTCATAAAAACAATCATCATTCCTTTATGACATGTGTACTTATTTTCCCTTTCAGACTCTTGAAGAGGTGATGTCTAAAACCGCTTTTGCACTTTTGGGGGCTCCTTCATGTTTCCAACTTTTTCTTTTTCCACCAGAAGCTTGAATTTTTGGTGGCTCATCTTCAACTTTAAAACAATGAATAGTCGTCGAAAAGGATTTTCTTTGATTTTTGAAAGTAATAAACAACAAATCGCTTTATTTTGGAATTTATCACTTATTCCCTTTACTTGGAAACTATAGACCACAAAATTTTAAATATGACATTTATTCATGACTATGCTATTACCTAAAAATTTAATAAACGGACTGGTTTATTTTAGGAGATAACATTTGGCTCCTATTGGGGATGAAACCTCCCTGTGAGGTTTCAAGAACCTTATTGGACTCAGTATCCTTCATGTAATTTAAAACACTGACCGACTGACTGAGTGTTCCATTGGGCATGGATTTATTTGACAAAACAAACTAAAAAAAAAAAGAAGTGAAAAGAATATTTACAGTATAACTAGGCCACCTGATATCTCTTCACCGCACATTGAATGGGCCACCTGGTATCTCTTCACCTACCAAATTTTCAAGAACAAAAGTGTTGTTCTGCTGCACTGGTGATATAATAAATGGACCTATCCAGAGAGCATCAAACTTGCCATGTTTACCCTTTTCCTACCTTGTTGCATCCCATTTCAAAACTAGATTCCCTGCTTTAAAAATATCTTCCTTTACCTTTCTATCAAAAGTGTCCTTCATCTTCCTCTGATGCAATTCAGTATTTTCAACTAACTGTTCTCTGACATGTTGTAATTAAACCAAATGAAAAATCCTCCTGGTAAGATCATTTGGCTCAAAATCAGCCTCCTGAAGAAATCTGGCTACTGGTAATGCAAGCTAGATTGGAAAAACAACTTTTGTGCCATAAACCATCTTGAATGGAGATGTATTAATAGATTTCTTATTGGTTACTATATCATCCCATAAGGAAAACTTTAATTTAGAGTCCCAACTCTTTTGATTCTGATCTAGTAACTTTTTAACAGTTCTTACCAAATTCATATTAGAAGACTCAACAAGGCCATTGCCTTGTGGATAATAGGTTGTAGAATGAACTCATTGGATTCCCATGTCCTCACACAAATTTACCAAGGCTTTATCATTGAATGTTGTTGCATTGTCTGTAACAAGTCTTTTGGGACAACCAAACCTAGAAAAAATATGATCATATAGAAATTTAATGATTATTATATGATTAGCATTCCTGGTGGGAATGGATTCAATCCATTTTGTGAAGTAATCAGTAGCAACAAGAATCCATATATGTTGATTTCTATAAGGTGGATGTATTTCTCCAATGAAATCCAACCCCCATTGTTGGAAAGGACCTGCAACCACAACAAGTTTAAGGGGCAGAGACTTCAATTGTTGCTTACCTGAAAACCTCTGGCATTTATCACATGATTTGACAAATGCACATACATCAAAAAATATAGAAGGCCAATAATAACCATCTCTCAAAATATTATGAGAAGTTGTTTTCCAATAATGGTGTCCACCACATTCACTGCTATGAAACGCTGTCATAGTTTGGACCAATTCATCCTTGTTAATGCATCTCAACAATACACCTGAGGGATCTTTCCAAAACAAGATCTTGTCACTAATACAGAATTTATTGACCTTAAGATTCAAAGCTCTCACCTGTATCTTGCTCATGTCTGGAGGAGCTGTAAGATTTTGCAAAAAATAGATAATGCTTCTATACCACTCACAATCATCCAAGTGAGGGGATACTTGAAGGTAATAAGTATTTTTCTCTTCAAAAATATGAGATTGTAAATTCTCTGCATTCACCCCAACAAAATGAATCCCAAGCATCTTATAATTGTCTTCTACAAGTAGTCTAGCAAGTCCTTGGCCTCTTACTAATTTGATTGGCTTGATCTCAATGCCAAACTCTATCATTTTATCAATCCACTTGTTCCTCTTCTCGTCAATGTCTGGCTGGACAAGGACATCTTTTACAGAACTTGAAGGTACATAGGTAATTACCTTGGCATGTAAAATATAGATTCTGAAATCTTTAAGTGATTTGATGAGCACATAGGCTTTCTTTTCAATTGCATCATATTTGACTTCAACATCTCTCAAAACCTTGCTGAAGAAAGCTATTAGCTTCTCATGCCCATCATCATTCTTCTGTAATAACACTACTGCAATTGTATCATTAGAGGCAAATGAGAAAATATAAAAATATTTATCAAAATTTGGGCTAATTAAGACAAGGGCAGTCATAATAGCTTCTTTGATATCTTCAAAAGATGTCTGGCTTCCTCTGTCCACTTTACTTCAGAATCCTTTGTCAACATGCATGTGATATGTTTAGTAAGCTCTGCAAAATTTTCAATAAACCTCCTGATGAAATTTATGGTTCCAAGGAAAGATTGGTTATCCTTCTTGGATCTTGGGAGAGACAATTTCTTAATTGCTTCTATTCTTGTTGGATCAATATTCACCCCATCTGCAGAAACAATATGCCCAAGAAACCTGCCTTCTCTGAGTGCAAAAAGAGATTTCTTGGGATTTAAATAAATGCCATAGTTTCTACATTTCAAGAATGTATTTCTTAGATGTTGCAAGTGGTCTTCATGGTTGTGTGAAAAGACTGTGATGTTATCAAGATAAATCAAAACAAATCTGTCTTTTTCCCCTACAAATGCAATGTCCATTTCCCTTTGAAATGTGGCTCCCACATTCATCAATCCAAATGGCATTTTTTCATACATAAATGTACTCCATGGTGTGGTAAAGGTTGTTTTCTCTCTGTCATCTGGATGGACTGAAATTTGATTATATCCTAAGAAACCATCAATAAATGACATGATACTAGCTCCAAAGACTTTTTGCCGAATGTGTTCCATCTTGGGCAATGGGTAATTATCTTTTCTAGAGAATTTATTTAAATTCCTGAAGTCTACACAAAGTCTAATCTCACCATTTTTCTTTCTAATAGGAACAAAGTTTGCAATCCATTTCGAATATCTAAGAGGGATGATGATATTGGCATCCAACAATTTTTTGATTTCTTTCTCCAACAATTTTTTGATTTCTTTCTCCATAGTAGGCAACAACATTGGGCTGAATGATCTAAGTTTATGTATGAAAGGTTTTGTGTCTTTTTTCAAAGTAATTTTATGTTGTATGACCTCTGTATGGTATGTATTCAAATCACTATACTTCCATGCAAATATATCATAAAATTCCTTTAACAACTCACCATATTCAAATTTATGTTTGTCAGTCAAATGAGATGCTAGATTTACATACTTGGGGTTTTCTCCATTTGCTACATTAAACTGAAACACACCACAATCTTCCTCCTTCTTTTCTTGCTTAATGGAAACATCATTATGATCAAAAATTCGCTCTAAAGGAACCAAACCTTTGGGGATACGGTTAGTAGAGTGTTGCACAATTTCATGGGATCCAATTTTATTTCTAAATTTGGACTTTTGAGCCTCTTCATCATGCTCATTTTCCTGATCAATCTGTAAATCTGAATACTCATCCATCACTCCTAGAAACCTTCTTATCTCTACATCATCTTCAAATACCTTCCAGAATTTAACATTATCAGGTAAAGAAGGCCTATACTTTACCTGAATTTCATAATTCAGATTTGGGGGCAAAGGAGGTATGAAAGTACTGGCTGAGACAACCAATTAATCAACTAACTGATTCATGGCCCTGGGAATATATGAGATCTTTAATTCAGTGAAAGCAACAATCACATTGAGAACCTCATCTCTGTAATCTTTCATCCTCACATGCTTGGCTTGGAAAGACTTATTCACTTGTTGAATGATCAAATCAGCATCTCCATATGCTTGTAGCCTTTTAATCTTCATTTCTTTTGCAGCATTCAAACCTAAGAGAAGAGCCTCGTATTCTGTAATATTATTTGTGAATTTGAAATCAAGCTTGAAAGACAAGTGTGTAGTTTATTTAGATGGTGAAATAAAAATGACCCCTGCTCTAGCAGTCTCTTTAGTGCATGCCCCATCAAAGAACATACTCCAAAGATCATCTTCTCCTACCTCTGTGGATTGAACCCCAAGATTTTATAGCAACAATGAATATGACAGTGAATCATCAATCTGTAATATGCAAGATCCCATACCTATGTCAACTGAGTAAATAGGATGATTGGATGGATTTTGTTCATCACTAATAATGTAGGTAAGCTGTGACTCTCTGTATAGTCTCTTATTTCCTCCTCCAAAAACAGGAATAGTAGCATATGAAAGATCCATTTGAAGAGTTCCTCCCAACCTCTTCATCCATGATCTTGATAAAAAACATCCGAATTTTGGTGGAATATCTGCTACAACTACATCCATGACCATAGTTTTCATAGATGCTTGAGTTAAAGTTACTGCCAAATCTTTGATCAACCCGAGACATTTAACTTTGCTAGAGTCAAATGAGAAAATATCATGGTAAGTTTTAGTAATTTATAATCCAAGCTCATCCATAATTGCCTTTGGCATTAAATTGTGAGAGGCTCCAGAGCCTAGCAGACATTTATGCAATATTTTGTCATGAATGTTCAGAGAGATATAAAAAGGTGGACAAATTTCATCTCTATCCTCTATCATTTGACCTAATTCAATGGTGGGCTTGTCATCTTGTATATTAAGGATATCAATGGAGGAAGATATGGATTTGGTATCAAGAGTCTTGAGGATATCTTTTTGAATGGTTCATTCTTCATTAATTCAACCAAAGGGATGGGGATTTTGATTTTCTGTATCTCAGCTTCAAAATTGAAAGAATAAGAGGTTTTGTCAGAAAGTTTTACCTCATTTGAAGGGGCTTTCAAAGAAATCTACTGGTCATTAGGAATTTGATCTTTATGAGTTTGTTGTTTGGTAGGAGCAACAGTCTTCTTGGGAGGAGCTGGTGCATTTTTTTTTACAGTGTTGGACTTAGATCTTAAATTGTATATGTTCTTATCATCAGTTTGAAAAACACCATTATCATTAGAATTCTCATTTATCTGTTCATTCATTAATGCCTCCTCATAATAATTCTATGTTAGATAATATTTCTCTGCATCATCTCCAATGCAGTGAATATTATCTTCTTCTTCTTCTTGAAAATCATCTTCATATTCATCCATCATAGTATTTTGGAGAGGAGCTTTTACCTTCTGATCATATGTGGGATTTCTCTCTCTCTTCAAGATATGTACCTTTTGGTTATTTCTCCTGAAAATATTAGGATTCTAATTTGGATTTCTGTGAGTGTATTCATAGGAACCTTTTCCCTTGGCAGGCTGCTTATTCTCAATCTTTAGCTTGGAAATTTCTGAGGTTAATGATTCTAGCATCTTAGCCAATTTGTCTGTCTTAGGATTTTAATTTGATGAGGAAGAGGCTTCTTCCTTCTACTTTTTCCTATCAACATTTTCCTTTAACTTATGAGCAACTAATATATTTGACTCTACTTCAAGGGAAACATCTTTCATTAAGGAAAGTGTAGCATACCTTCTTTCTCTCAGCAACAAACAAAATTCAGAGTCAAATGAGTTGGCATAAGTGATTTTGGTGTAGGTATCTGTAGGTTTGATTTCTACCGGTATTTTACTATACATTCTGTTGAATCTCTTGGTGAAATCAGATACAGATTCACCATTTTTTTTCTTAAGGTTTCCAAACTCTGTGATATAGTACAAGAAGTCTCTCCTATATCCCTAGTGTTTCAAAAAGATATCATCCAACTCTTCTATTCCAACTATAGAACCAGAAGGAAGTTCCTTGAACCACTTCCTATAATGAACATCCAAGATCTGGACAAAGACTCTGGTCCAGGCACCATCATCTTCTATGTTTAAGTTCTCAACATAGATATAGAAGGCGTCTATATGTTACTCTGCAGTTACATCCCTCTCTCCTATGAATTTTGGCATATACTTTTGGTAATCACCAGTAGGCATGGCTGCAAGTGGATTTTGTAAGATAAGAGGTGCATATATTGCAGCTAGAATTCATTGCATTTTGGTCAATGGAGTAGGTGCAAAAATAATTACTATTGGTGAGAGAGGTGATAGACTTTTATCATATTCTTCAACAATGGGAGGATTTAATTGAAAAGGGGGAGATTCTTCTAATGGGAAAGAAGTTTGATATGAGGCTATATAGAAATTTGCAAGTTGTTCAACTAAGTTTTCTTCACCTTTAGGAGACAACTCTTGAAGAATATGCTCTACAACAAGAAGGCTAGTGTGGATATTTATATGGTCTTCTTCCTGTTGTGAGTGAAAGGACTCAAGAGATGAGGAGATGTGATTTCTTTCTAAGGTATTAGATGATTCTTCAACTAGATTAGATCCTAGCACTTCTTCTGGAATGACATTTTCCTCTTGATAAGAAACAATTGGTTCTTCTACAGTAACATTTTCAAAAATTGATTCTTCTGTAGCTGTTACAGTTGATCTTTCACTGACAATCTTAGAGGAAGAAGATTTAGTGTTTTCTGCTATTGATTTCTTAGAATGAGAAAGAATATTACCTTTAGTACTTGATTTTGAGGTCTGATATTGAATTGATCTTCCTCTTATGAGAATTAGCTATGGATTTTGTACTGGTGTAATAGATGGTTCCTGTGGATTCACCCTGGTGGTGATCCTTTTGGGAGCCAGAGTGAACATAGTGGAGTCTCCAGATAGATGATTACAACTGATGTAATGTCTAATCCTTGTCCATCATCAAGGAGCAGTTCTAATGTCGTTCCCCAGGGAAGCTTTCTTTAAATTCTATCTTCGG
>ML781836.1:713038-732992 GCA_009831015.1 Picea engelmannii
TGGATAAAGAATTATCCAAGTCTTCCTTTCACATGCATCTTCCCATTTAAATATTTTCCATGGAACTAAACATTAATCTCTAATTTGTAAAACTTAAATTTTACCTCTGTAAAACCTTTTCACCGTGAGGAAGAATCTCATTTATTGGAAATTCCATAATTATTATTGAGATGCATTCCTCGAAAATATGCCGCACATAAACTATATGATAAATGGTTGCATTTATTATATCGGGCTTGGAATAGAGTGGTTTAATCCAAACTACTTTTACCCCCAATATTCACCACGTAAGGACACATCTCCCCAACCAAAAACCATCGGTTTATATATCGGTCGGCCTTCACACAATTAACCTCCGCGTTAATTATATGCCCGATATCTATGTGTGCCCTCCATCCACCCTTTGACTTTTCCATATTATAAATCGAGATTCGTTCCCATGATTTGACGTGATGACATAAATTAAATATTGGATCAAATATTAATATAAATATTTTAATATAAAAATATTTATATTAATAATAATAAACCCCTTTTTCTATTTTCTAAGGACTTTGGGCATATGGGGCTTAACACATGACTTTGTGGATAGGATAAGGGTGCTTAATAAAAGGAATATTTTTTATTTTCAACGGGAATATGAAAATAAGGGTAAAAATGAATGAAGTGATGGAACTAAGGGATTCATATATGCATTAAGGCTAGGTATAGGTTTGGGATATTTTCCAATTTTTTGACTCATGGAGGACATGAATATTTTGGATGATTAGTTGAGTGAAGGATTTAGGTGATTGACTGGTGAAAAAGTTTTAAAATCTGAGTGGAAAGATAACACAAGGACAAGATGCTTTGGGAAAAATTAATGCAAATTAGTAGTTGATAACATAACCCATGGATGTTGCAAGGGAAATAATCATCCGAATAGAAGTGTATCGAGAAACAGGAGAAATTGTCTCCTCATAATATATTCCCTCCACTTGAGAGAATCCTCTAGTAACAAATATTGTTTTGTGCCTCTCGATGCTCCCGTCAACTACGTGTTTGATCAATACAAACTTATATATATGTTCCATTGATAGGCCATTCAATGTTGTTACTGCCAACTAGTCGATATCACTGTCGACAAGCCTTCTATCGATCGTACTCAACTTCAATTGAATCCTTCTAGTAGGTTCGGAAATGGATCATGCCTTTAATCCACATTCTCTTCAACCAACTATATCTTAATAGGTTGATCCAAAATTCATCTTCATTTTCAGGTAGTCAAGATAAGTCGATAAGTTAACTATACTTGGCCACACGTAGTGATCTCCAGTCGACTATACTCCAGCTACATCCAATATTCTAAGTCGGTAGAGATTTATATCTCTGGTCGATCATTCCTAAAGATTGATAATGGTCTCAATCGAATGATAAATAGGTTTGGAAGGTTGGTCATGTTGTGTATAAAGAGATGTCACAAATATCAATAGAGTATGTGTCTCATGGCTCTTGTTTACATTGCTCTCCACTATCTATTATCTCTCCAAGAGTCCTTCTCAGGTTGTAAGTTTGAAGAAGCCTGGTAACTTAAGGTGTGAATGTTTTTGTATTTATGATTGGATCAAATGGGATATTGACCTATTGGATATATTATCTAGACAGTCAAAGGTATATAATAAGATGAGACAATGCTTTCAAGAATCAATGATCAGATAAATAGCTTACTAGTGGATGAAGAAAGACTATACTTATTAACCAAAACACACATGTGATGGGTCAAATAAGATAGTAAAGATTAATTATTAAATCACAATTTATGAAGTGGCTAAGTGAGATAACAGTCACTAGCAATTAAGATAAACATAGATCAATAACAATCATGCAAAGTACAGAAAAGACAATAGAATGGCAATCTGACATCAATAATGAAAGGAACTTGTGATCTGTATTATATATATATATGAAGGGTCTAATACAATATATAGCAATGGTGTCTAGTCTCCAGACTCGAACCTCTTGTCTATCAAAATAACAGGCTTTATAGCCTTTACACACAATTTCCATATCTTAAAAGAATGAATCTTGTTTTCCTAAAATAGTCAATATATGAACAATATTACAAAAATAATGGATCTAGTCCATTTCTCCAAGTCGATTTGTCTTAAAAAACTCTGGTGTTCAACATCTTCTCGAAAATCCTGATGTGTCAAGGAAGAGTAGATGTTTCTTTCAACAGTTGGAGGTCTTCAATAGCTGTAAGCATTTTTCCACTAAAGATAGGTCAATTATCAACCATCTACCTTACATAGTGCCTCAAAACTCTGAAATAAGTTTCCAAAATGTAAGTGGAAAATTGTTGGAAACTCTCTTATACTTCATATCACCGAAAATCCCCTTTGCTCGAGCTCCAGATCTTTAAAATCTGTTTCCTGTGGTTTTGATGGCTCTTTTTCCCTGAAAAATGTAAGTTAGTCGCCGAAAGCCTTGATTTTCGGTGGCTAACTGTGTGTTGTTATGTTGATTATGCCACTGAAAAGCTTGGGTTTGCCAAAAAGATAAACACTTCAAAAATGAGTATTCTCCTTGATTATTTGGATTGATCTTCTTGCAAATTTTCAGCAACCTCTGCTAGAATGCGCAAATCTGGGTGTGTATCTATTTTAGCCTTCAACATTTTTACTTTTGTCTTCAAACGCCCGACTATTCTCCATAGCCTGTTATTGTCCTTTATGATCTTTTTCTTCTTCTTATTTTCCCTTACACTTTTAAGTGCCAATCTTTCAATGGATGCATTGGTTTCTGCAAAATTCTTTGATAAAGTCTCATATCTGGCCTTTATCACCCTCTCTAGAACTTCCTATTGTGTTATTTTCTCCTTCAGTTTCTTAATCTTCTGTGATTTACTAGATTTTTTATTGCTTGATGTTTCACCTTCCTCATAACCTGCAAACATCTCAGTCTCTGGTGCTTGCTCCATAGAAAATTCTATGATATGATCAGCAGGGACTTCTTCTTTGTTTGACTCAGAATCAGAGTCTGAGTAGGGTAGGTTTAGCACATTTGTTTGCTTGGTCTGCTGAGTTGAAGCTTGCTCTGCAGCTTCCTTGAAGACCAATTTCTTCTTTGTCTTCTTGAATCTTGAGCTAGATGCTAGTTCTTCTGAGAGGTCAGGGGTGATGGCTCTCCTCCTCTTTAGACTTCTCTGAGGAGTTGGTGACTTTTTTCTTTATTTCCTTTTTCCTTTATCAGGTTGAGTCTCTAGCTCAAAACCTCCCCAAGAAAGAAAGTTTTCCCATGTTCTTTCCCTCTTCCTCAATTATTATACAATAATCATTTTGATCAAGGAAAAATGAAACAAGGCATTCTGGATATGGTTAGGTTTAGTTTGAACCTTGTGTGACATCTTTGTCAAGCTCCTGTGAAGATAGTATGGTAGATTGAGAGGAACATTTCCTGTAAAGTGATCCATAAGTTTGAAGAGATATAACATCAACCTATCATATCTTACCTCTATAGTTATATATAATTGTATGGATTTGAGAAGATCCTTCCACTTCTCCTCCAGATGAGAAGTGGGGATATCCCTATTCCAAATGATGTATTGGAATTCAGGCTTTAAATAAGGTCTAAAATCTAGATTCTTAGTGACTGTGGTATTGAACCATTTTTTCCCTGTTCTTGGCATGCCTGTAGTAGAGGCTATGGTTGCTTCATTGAATTGTATCTCCAAAGGGCCAATTGTGGATTTGTTTACATCATACGATTTTGCAAAGGCTTCTGTGATACCCTGGTGGTATCCCTCCTGTAGCTTTTCCACATAAGTGAGACAACCTGCATCTAAGAAATACTGATGAATCTTTGGATGAGATTGTAGATATTGTATATTGTCTAACTCCTTCCTGAGAAGTGGACCACCTCGTTTCTTACCCATCTGCAAAACACAAGTTAATCTATAGAAACCTGAAACAAAGAGATTACCAATGGAAAGAACCTGTTGGCGATGAATAATGAACTCTGTATGATCAAATGGTGGGAAGAAACGTTGTTTATCGGCATTCAAAACTCATGGGATTTGAATTCAAATGATGGAAATAATGTTGATGTAGACAAGGATCCAAAAACGAGCAAGTGAAATGTAATGATGGTTGGATAACCTTCAGATCTGATAAGACATCACACCTTCACACAGACTGCATAAGCAACTTCAGAATTATTATTCCATAACTAGTGATAAGGTCGTGTAAATGTGCCAATATTTCATAAAAACAATCATCATTCCTTTATGACATGTGTACTTATTTTCCCTTTCAGACTCTTGAAGAGGTGATGTCTAAAACCGCTTTTGCACTTTTGGGGGCTCCTTCATGTTTCCAACTTTTTCTTTTTCCACCAGAAGCTTGAATTTTTGGTGGCTCATCTTCAACTTTAAAACAATGAATAGTCGTCGAAAAGGATTTTCTTTGATTTTTGAAAGTAATAAACAACAAATCGCTTTATTTTGGAATTTATCACTTATTCCCTTTACTTGGAAACTATAGACCACAAAATTTTAAATATGACATTTATTCATGACTATGCTATTACCTAAAAATTTAATAAACGGACTGGTTTATTTTAGGAGATAACATTTGGCTCCTATTGGGGATGAAACCTCCCTGTGAGGTTTCAAGAACCTTATTGGACTCAGTATCCTTCATGTAATTTAAAACACTGACCGACTGACTGAGTGTTCCATTGGGCATGGATTTATTTGACAAAACAAACTAAAAAAAAAAAGAAGTGAAAAGAATATTTACAGTATAACTAGGCCACCTGATATCTCTTCACCGCACATTGAATGGGCCACCTGGTATCTCTTCACCTACCAAATTTTCAAGAACAAAAGTGTTGTTCTGCTGCACTGGTGATATAATAAATGGACCTATCCAGAGAGCATCAAACTTGCCATGTTTACCCTTTTCCTACCTTGTTGCATCCCATTTCAAAACTAGATTCCCTGCTTTAAAAATATCTTCCTTTACCTTTCTATCAAAAGTGTCCTTCATCTTCCTCTGATGCAATTCAGTATTTTCAACTAACTGTTCTCTGACATGTTGTAATTAAACCAAATGAAAAATCCTCCTGGTAAGATCATTTGGCTCAAAATCAGCCTCCTGAAGAAATCTGGCTACTGGTAATGCAAGCTAGATTGGAAAAACAACTTTTGTGCCATAAACCATCTTGAATGGAGATGTATTAATAGATTTCTTATTGGTTACTATATCATCCCATAAGGAAAACTTTAATTTAGAGTCCCAACTCTTTTGATTCTGATCTAGTAACTTTTTAACAGTTCTTACCAAATTCATATTAGAAGACTCAACAAGGCCATTGCCTTGTGGATAATAGGTTGTAGAATGAACTCATTGGATTCCCATGTCCTCACACAAATTTACCAAGGCTTTATCATTGAATGTTGTTGCATTGTCTGTAACAAGTCTTTTGGGACAACCAAACCTAGAAAAAATATGATCATATAGAAATTTAATGATTATTATATGATTAGCATTCCTGGTGGGAATGGATTCAATCCATTTTGTGAAGTAATCAGTAGCAACAAGAATCCATATATGTTGATTTCTATAAGGTGGATGTATTTCTCCAATGAAATCCAACCCCCATTGTTGGAAAGGACCTGCAACCACAACAAGTTTAAGGGGCAGAGACTTCAATTGTTGCTTACCTGAAAACCTCTGGCATTTATCACATGATTTGACAAATGCACATACATCAAAAAATATAGAAGGCCAATAATAACCATCTCTCAAAATATTATGAGAAGTTGTTTTCCAATAATGGTGTCCACCACATTCACTGCTATGAAACGCTGTCATAGTTTGGACCAATTCATCCTTGTTAATGCATCTCAACAATACACCTGAGGGATCTTTCCAAAACAAGATCTTGTCACTAATACAGAATTTATTGACCTTAAGATTCAAAGCTCTCACCTGTATCTTGCTCATGTCTGGAGGAGCTGTAAGATTTTGCAAAAAATAGATAATGCTTCTATACCACTCACAATCATCCAAGTGAGGGGATACTTGAAGGTAATAAGTATTTTTCTCTTCAAAAATATGAGATTGTAAATTCTCTGCATTCACCCCAACAAAATGAATCCCAAGCATCTTATAATTGTCTTCTACAAGTAGTCTAGCAAGTCCTTGGCCTCTTACTAATTTGATTGGCTTGATCTCAATGCCAAACTCTATCATTTTATCAATCCACTTGTTCCTCTTCTCGTCAATGTCTGGCTGGACAAGGACATCTTTTACAGAACTTGAAGGTACATAGGTAATTACCTTGGCATGTAAAATATAGATTCTGAAATCTTTAAGTGATTTGATGAGCACATAGGCTTTCTTTTCAATTGCATCATATTTGACTTCAACATCTCTCAAAACCTTGCTGAAGAAAGCTATTAGCTTCTCATGCCCATCATCATTCTTCTGTAATAACACTACTGCAATTGTATCATTAGAGGCAAATGAGAAAATATAAAAATATTTATCAAAATTTGGGCTAATTAAGACAAGGGCAGTCATAATAGCTTCTTTGATATCTTCAAAAGATGTCTGGCTTCCTCTGTCCACTTTACTTCAGAATCCTTTGTCAACATGCATGTGATATGTTTAGTAAGCTCTGCAAAATTTTCAATAAACCTCCTGATGAAATTTATGGTTCCAAGGAAAGATTGGTTATCCTTCTTGGATCTTGGGAGAGACAATTTCTTAATTGCTTCTATTCTTGTTGGATCAATATTCACCCCATCTGCAGAAACAATATGCCCAAGAAACCTGCCTTCTCTGAGTGCAAAAAGAGATTTCTTGGGATTTAAATAAATGCCATAGTTTCTACATTTCAAGAATGTATTTCTTAGATGTTGCAAGTGGTCTTCATGGTTGTGTGAAAAGACTGTGATGTTATCAAGATAAATCAAAACAAATCTGTCTTTTTCCCCTACAAATGCAATGTCCATTTCCCTTTGAAATGTGGCTCCCACATTCATCAATCCAAATGGCATTTTTTCATACATAAATGTACTCCATGGTGTGGTAAAGGTTGTTTTCTCTCTGTCATCTGGATGGACTGAAATTTGATTATATCCTAAGAAACCATCAATAAATGACATGATACTAGCTCCAAAGACTTTTTGCCGAATGTGTTCCATCTTGGGCAATGGGTAATTATCTTTTCTAGAGAATTTATTTAAATTCCTGAAGTCTACACAAAGTCTAATCTCACCATTTTTCTTTCTAATAGGAACAAAGTTTGCAATCCATTTCGAATATCTAAGAGGGATGATGATATTGGCATCCAACAATTTTTTGATTTCTTTCTCCAACAATTTTTTGATTTCTTTCTCCATAGTAGGCAACAACATTGGGCTGAATGATCTAAGTTTATGTATGAAAGGTTTTGTGTCTTTTTTCAAAGTAATTTTATGTTGTATGACCTCTGTATGGTATGTATTCAAATCACTATACTTCCATGCAAATATATCATAAAATTCCTTTAACAACTCACCATATTCAAATTTATGTTTGTCAGTCAAATGAGATGCTAGATTTACATACTTGGGGTTTTCTCCATTTGCTACATTAAACTGAAACACACCACAATCTTCCTCCTTCTTTTCTTGCTTAATGGAAACATCATTATGATCAAAAATTCGCTCTAAAGGAACCAAACCTTTGGGGATACGGTTAGTAGAGTGTTGCACAATTTCATGGGATCCAATTTTATTTCTAAATTTGGACTTTTGAGCCTCTTCATCATGCTCATTTTCCTGATCAATCTGTAAATCTGAATACTCATCCATCACTCCTAGAAACCTTCTTATCTCTACATCATCTTCAAATACCTTCCAAAATTTAACATTATCAGGTAAAGAAGGCCTATACTTTACCTGAATTTCATAATTTAGATTTGGGGGCAAAGGAGGTATGAAAGTACTGGTTGAGACAACCAATGAATCAACTAATTGATTCATGGCCCTGGGAATATATGAGATCTTTAATTCAGTGAAAGAAACAATGACATTGAGAACCTCATCTATGTAATCTTTCATCCTCACATGCTTGGCTTGGAAAGACTTATTCACCTGTTGAATGATCAAATCATCATCTCCATATGCTTGTAGCCTTTTAATCTTCATTTCTTTTGCAGCATTCAAACCTAAGAGAAGAGCCTCATATTCTGTAATATTATTTGTGAATTTGAAATCAAGCTTGAAAGATAAGTGTGTAGTTTATTTAGATGGTGAAATAAAAACGACCCCTGCTCTAGCAGTCTCTTTAGTGCATGCCCCATCAAAGAACATAATCCAAAGATCATCTTCTCCTACCTCTGTGGACTGAACCCCAAGATTTTATAGCAACAATGAATATGACAGTGAATCATCAATCTGTAATATGCAAGATCCCATACCTATGTCAATTGAGTAAATAGGATGATTGGATGGATTTTGTTCATCACTAATAATGTAGGTAAGCTGTGACTCTCTGTATAGTCTCTTATTTCCTCCTCCAAAAATAGGAATAGTAGCATATGAAAGATCCATTTGAAGAGTTCCTCCCAACCTCTTCATCCATGATCTTGATAAAAAACATCCAAATTTTGGTGGAATATCTGCTACAACTACATCCAT
Source organism: Picea engelmannii (assembly GCA_009831015.1). Classification (NCBI taxonomy): domain Eukaryota; kingdom Viridiplantae; phylum Streptophyta; class Pinopsida; order Pinales; family Pinaceae; genus Picea; species Picea engelmannii. Next base: position 721,710 of record ML781836.1, read on the forward strand.
GACCATAGTTTTCATAGATGCTTGAGTTAAAGTTACTGCCAAATCTTTGATCAACCCGAGACATTTAACTTTCCTAGAGTCAAATGAGAAAATATCATGGTAAGTTTTAGTAATTTCTAATCCAAGCTCATCCATAATTGCGTTTGGCATTAAATTGTGAGAGGCTCCAGAGTCTAGCAGACATTTATGCAATATTTTGTCATGAATGTTCAGAGAGATATAAAAAGGTGGACAAATTTCATCTCTATCCTCTATCATTTGACCTAAGTCAATGGTGGGCTTGTCATCTTGTATATTAAGGATATCAATGGAGGAAGATATGGATTTGGTATCAAGAGTCTTGAGGATATCTTTTTGAATGATTCATTCTTCATTAATTCAACCAAAGGGATGGGGATTTTGATTTTCTGTATCTCGGCTTCAAAATTGAAAGAATAAGAGGTTTTGTCAGAAAGTTTTACCTCATTTGAAGGGGCTTTCAAAGCAATCTACTAGTCATTAGGAAGTTGATCTTTATGAGTTTGTTGTTTGGCAGGAGCAACAGTCTTCTTGGGAGGAGCTGGTGCATTTTGTTTTATAGTGTTGGACTTAGATCTTAAATTGTATATGTTCTTATCATCAGTTTGAAAAACACCATTATCATTAGAATTCTCATTTATCTGTTCATTCATTAATGCCTCCTCATAATAAATCTATGTTAGATAAGATTTCTCTGCATCATCTCCAATGCAGTGAATATTATCTTCTTCTTCTTCTTGAAAATCATCTTCATATTCATCCATCACAGTATTTTGGAGAGGAGCTTTTACCTTCTGATCATCTGTGGGATTTCTCTCTCTCTTCAAGATATGTACCTTTTGGCTATTTCTCCTGAAAATATTAGGATTTTGATTTGGATTTCTGTGAGTGTATTCATAGGAACCTTTTCCCTTGGCAGGATGCTTATTCTCAATCTTTAGCTTGGAAATTTCTGAGGTTAATGATTCTAGCATCTTAGCCAATTTGTCTGTCTTAGGATTTTAATTTGATGAGGAAGAGGCTTCTTCCTTCTGCTTTTTCCTATCAACATTTTCCTTTAACTTATGAGCAACTAAGATATTTGACTCTACTTCAAGGGAAACATCTTTCATTAAGGAAAGTGTAGCATACCTTCTTTCTCTCAGCAACAAACAAAATTAAGAGTCAAATGAGTTGGCATAAGTGATTTTGGTGGAGGTATCTGTAGGTTTGATTTCTACCAGTATTTTACTATACATTCTGTTGAATCTCTTCATGGTGAAATCAGATACAGATTCACCATTTTCTTTCTTAAGGTTTCCAAACTCTGTGATATAGTACAAGAAGTCTCTCCTATATCCCTAGTGTTTCAAAAAGATATCATCCAACTCTTCTATTCCAACTATAGAACCAACAGGAATTTCCTTGAACCACTTCCTATAATGAACATCCAAGATATGGACAAAGACTCTGGTCCAGGCACCATCATCTTCTATGTTTAAGTTCTCAACATAGATATAGAAGGCATATATATGTTACTCTGCAATTACATCCCTCTCTCCTATGAATTTTGGCATATACTTTTGGTAATCACCAGTAGGCATGGCTGCAGGTGGATTTTGTAAGATAAGAGGTGCATATATAACAGCTAGAATTCATTGCATTTTGGTCAATGGAGTAGGTGCAACAATAATTACTATTGGTGAGAGAGGTGATAGACTTTTATCATATTCTTCAACAATGGGAGGATTTAATTGAAAAGGGGGAGATTCTTCTAATGGGAAAGAAGTTTGATATGAGGCTATATAGAAATTTGCAAGTTGTTTAACTAAGTTTTCTTCACCTTTAGGAGACAACTCTTGAAGAATATGCTCTACAACAAGAAGGCTAGTGTGGATATTAATATGGTCTTCTTCCTGTTGTGAGTGAAAGGACTCAAGAGATGAGGAGATGTGATTTCTTTCTAAGGTATTAGATGATTCTTCAACTAGATTAGATCCTAACACTTCTTCTGGAATGACATTTTCCTCTTGATAAGAAACAATTGGTTCTTCTACAGTAGCATTTTCAAAAATTGATTCTTCTGCAGCTGTTACAGTTGATCTTTCACTGACAATCTTAGAGGAAGAAGATTTAGTGTTTTCTGCTATTGATTTCTTAGAATGAGAAAGAAGATTACCTTTAGTACTTGATTTTGAGGTCTGATCTTGAATTGATCTTCCTCTTATGAGAATTAGCTATGGATTTGGTACTGGTGTAACAGATGGTTCCTGTGGATTCACCCTGGTGTTGATCCTTTTGGGAGCCAGAGTGAACATAGTGGAGTCTCCAGATAGATGATTACAACTGATGTAATGTCTAATCCTTGTCCATCATCAAGGAGCAGTTCTAATGTCGTTCCCCAGGGAAGCTTTCTTTAAATTCTATCTTCGGTCCCCGACAATGGCACCAATTTGTTATCTGTCCAGGAGTCCTTCTCAAGTTGTAAGTTTCAAGAAGCCTGGTAACTTAAGGTGTGATTTTTTTTATATTTATGATTGGATCAAATCAGATATTGACCTATTGGATATATTATCTAGAGAGTCAAAGGTATAAATCAGATGAGACAATGCTTTCAAGAATCAATGATCAGACAAATAACTTACTGGTGGATGAAGAAAGACTATACTTATTAACCAGAAAACACATGTGATGGGTCAAATAAGATAGTAAGGATTACTTATTAAATCACAGTTTATGAATTGGCTACGTGAGATAACAGTCACTAGCAATTAAGATACACATAGATCAATAACAGTCATGCAAAGTACATAAAAGACAAAAGAATGGAAATATGACATCAATAATGAAAGGAACTTATGATCTGTATTATATATATATGAAGGGTCTAATACAATAGAAACAGGGTCTAGTCTCTAGAATCGAACCTATGGTCTATCAAAATAACAAGCTTTATAGCCTTTACACATAGTTTCTAGATCTTGAAAGAATGGATCTGGTTTTCCTAAAATAGTCAATATATGAACAATATTACAAAAATAATGGATCTAGTCCATTTCTCCAAGTCGATTTGTCTTCAAAAACTCTGGTCTTCAACAGTTTCTTGAAAATCCTAATGGGTCAAGGAAGAGTAGATGTTTCTTTAAACAGTTGGAGGTCTTCAATAGCTGTAAGCAGTTTTCCACTAAAGATAGGTCAATTATCAACCATATACCTTACATAGTGCCTCAAAAATCTGAAATAAGTTGCCAAAATGTAAGTGGAAAATTGTTGGAAACTATCTTATACTTCATATAACCGAAAATCCCCTTTGCTCGAGCTCCAGATATTTAAAATTTGTTTCCTGCGGTTTCGGCGGCTCTTTTGCCCTGAAAAATGCAAGTTAGCCACCAAAAGACCTGATTTTTGGCAGCTAACTGTGTGTTGTTATGCTGATTATGCCAACAAAAAGCCTGGGTTTGCCAAAAAGATAAACACTTCAAACATGAGTCTTCTCCTCGATTATTTGGATTGATCTTCTTGCAAATTTTCAGCAACCTCTGCTAGAACACACAAATCTGGGTGTGTAGCTATTTTAGCCTTCAACAGTTTGACTTTTGTCTTCAAACGCCCAACTATTCTCCATAGCTTGTTATTGTCCTTTATGATCTTCTTCTTATTATTATTTTCCCTTACACTTTTAAGTGCCAATATTTCAAAGGTTGCATTGGTTTCTGCAAAATTCTTTGATAAAGTCTCATATCTGGACTTTATCACCCTCTCTAGCACTTCTTGCTGTGCTATTTTCTCCTTCAGTTTCTTAATCTTCTGTGATTTACTAGATTTTTTCTTGCTTGATGTTTCACCTTCCTCATAACCTGCGAACATCTCAGTCTCTGGTGCTTGCTCCATAGAAAATTCTATGATCTGATCAGCAGGGACTGATGGCGCGACGCTCCTACATACCCCGCAGGGTCTCTGTGCCTGACCTCCCGATATTTAAGGATAGTTCAAAATTCACTCTTTGAGCCGGAGTGGCTCCTTGGATTCCTCCATGGAATCTCTCTTCGAAAACCCGATCCACAGGTCCTTTAATTGCCTTCATGGCCTTCTGCACTTTACCGTGACTTTTCCTCGACTCAATATCGAGGTTTGGGGTTTCGAGCTTCCCACTGTCGAGAGTCACTGTCCTCTCGATTCCCCAATCACCGATGAGCTCCTTTTCACCGATGCACGCCTCTTCTACCTTGGATTTTGGTCCATGTGACCTACCCGTATATGACTGCAGTCATACTCTATGTTGGGGTTTCGGGGTTTTCGATGCCAAATTACGAACGTCCCCAAGACTCGCGATTCTCTGATTCCCGACGCGCCCTTTTAATGCTAGCCCTCCTGGATATATGTGTTGGCCCATATGATCGTTAACCCGTGACCACGGTCTTATCCCCATCGGGGCTACAGGATTTCAAATGCTACAAAACACTTACCCGTGGGTTTCCTGATTCCTTGAATCCTGACTCTTAGGTCCACTGATAGCTGGCCCTTCACGATGGCACTGTCTCCCTCCTCTGCTATGATGAAAGCTAGCTCCTACTACGGTTCTTTCCTCCTTTCTGACATACGGACAACTGGCCTCCACTAGGGTTCTTTCCTCAGCCCTGATGTGCTGACAGCTGGCCCCCACTGATCGGGGTTTCGCGTTTCACGATTTCAAAGTGTACAAACAACTTGTCACCGAGATCTCTGATATCCCGATGAACCAAACACCGATGGACACTTCCCTGTCGGGACTTTCCCGATGACGTCGATCTCCTCCATGCGTCCCTTCCATATGGACGGTCTCGATTCCTCCGGGGTTTCGGGACTCGTGATGTCTCACTTTTCTTGCCCTTAGAAACTCCGATACGCCGATTCCCGACTCTCCCCAGATCCCCTGACACACGTCCTAAAAAATGAACGGTTCTGATCTCCTCCTGGATTTCAAGACTTTCGATGCCCCAACTCCTTCGACCTCAGTAAATCCGATTTCCCGATGGCCAATATCCCGACTCTCGCTCGATCTCCACCACGTGTCTCCGCTAACGGACGACTCTAATCTCGTCGGGATTTCGAGACTTGGAATGTCTTGATTCTCTTACCCTCGAGAATCCTGATTTTCCAATGACTGCTATCCCGATGGCTAAACCTCGTGCAAACCCTTTCCAATCCGATGACTGACGGGATTTCTGCTCCAGATTTGATGGCTCAGATCACTCCTCCTCGACGCTGACTCCAGAGACTAAACTCTGAGTACCTTCTCCCGATCCAATGGCTGATAGGATTTCTATGTGAGATCCGACAACTGTCGGTCTCCTCCTTCTGTAGGCTCCTCCTGAGCTCCTCCTGGACGTAACCTCCTCAACGGTCCAGATCTCTTCCTTCTCCAGCCGATCTGACGACTGTCATTGCTCCTCCTGATATTCCACACTTCCTTCCTAACCTTGGGAGAAATTCACATTCTCAAAGGCCTCGACCTTTGCTTCGTCTCCGCGAACTCCACAACTGTGAGTCCTGATGTGCGTGTGAGAACGTTTCCCTTCCTGAGCTTCTGTCTTTGAATCCTCAAATGATTCTCCCAACTCCTGCACTCCTTCAGAATCTTCTCGTGCGCACGCTGGTGCTATCTCTCCTGAGATTTTGAAATCGCTCAGACCCCTAAGGGATTTGATATTTCTTCTCCCACAAATGGAGAATATGGATGCCCTCCTGGCTATCCTTCTGCCTCAAGCAACTTCTTGTTGAATCCTTCCGGATGTTCAACAACCTAGTGAAGATCCTTCAGTGGACTCTTCCTTCACACTACAGAACTCAAAGAGTTCTCTTTTCTTTTGTCTGTGCCTGTCTGCACACTTACTTAATGCCCACCTGGCAGAGTTTCCCTTTCATAGAACGTTCAACAATTCTATCTTCTTCTCCTGTGCACCTATGCACTCGCTCAATTCCCTCCTGGCAGAGCTCTCACAGAATCAGAGTGATTCTGACTTCTATGGACTCACAACAGAGTCCTTCCTCAAATGCACCGCAACGCATATGCTCAATGCCCACTTGGCAGAGCCTTTACAGAACTCCTAAGAGATTTTTTCTACAACTGTGTCTTCTCCCACACAACCTTGCCTCCTGAGGTGTTCAACAACCTCAAAGGTCTTCCTCCTGAGTTGTTGATTCCAGTTCCTGTGCCCCAGCACGTCTTTGTCTGAACCCACAGTATTCAGAATTGCATCCTCAGTGCACCAGTATTCAGAGTCTGCAGTACTCTGTCATTCCCTCCTAGCATGAAACCTCAAAGACCTTCACCTGAAATCACAAAAACTCCCTGCAAATGCACGAACACACACATTCACAACATATGAAAGAACACACACACAGACATCCATATAACGCAGAATATCATGTAGGAAAAACTTCTTCTGTTTATATTAACAATGGCAAATTCCTATAATTACAATGGTGTTCTTGATCTCCCTCTGGCTCTTCTCCTACAACCATTACAACTTTTATCTCAATTCCAAAATGAGATCTAAAAATCTCTTTTTACCTGAGGGGGCTCTTAGAGCGCTTCCCTCTAGATCTACCTACCCTATTCAATTACAATAAATGGTTGTCTAGTCTAGCATCTAGATCTAGATCTCAGCCAATCTGGCATTAAATACGATCTACCTAACGCCTGCATAAAAGCATGGCTTCTATGGCTCACCAGCCTAGACATGTAATTACATTCAATTTCAAATTTGAATGAGGATTGCGCCTCTCTTTTAGCGTGCGATTTGAATTCACTGGCGTGGCTAGCTGGCTGGCTGATGTGGAGAGATGCTCCTGCATCAGGGACTTCTTCTTTGTTTGACTCAGAATCAGAGTCTAAGTAGGGTAGGTTTAGCACATTTGTTTGCTTGGTCTGTTGAGTTGAAGCTTTCTCTGCAGCTTCCTTGAAGACCAATTTCTTCTTTGTCTTATTGACTCTTGAGCTGGATGCTGGTTCTTTTGAGAGGTCAGGGGTGATGGATCTCCTCTTTAGACTGCTCTGAAGAGTTGGTGAATTTTTTCTTGATTTCCTTTTTCCTTTATCTGGTTGAGTCTCTAACTCAAAACCTCCCCAAAACAGAAAGTGTTCCCATGTTCTTTCCCTCTTCCTCAATTCTTCTACAACAATCATTTTGATGAAGCCAAAATGAAACAAGGCATTCTGGATATGGTCAAGTTTAGTTTGAACCTTGCATGACATCTTTGTCAAGCTCCTATGAAGATAGTATGGTAGATTGAGAGGAACCTTTCCTGTAAAGTGATCCATAAAGATGAAGAGATATAACATGACCCTATCATATCTTCCCTCTGTAGTTATATATAATTGTATGGATTTGAGAAGAGCCTTCCACTTCTCCTCCAGATGAGAAGTGGGGATATCCCTATTCCAAATTATGTCTTGGAATTCAGACTTTTAATAAGGTCCGAAATCCAGATTCTTAGTGAATGTGGTCTTGAACCATTTTTTCCCTGTTCTTGGCATGCCTGTAGCAAAGGTTATGGCTGCTTCATCGACTTGTATCTCCAAAGGGCCAACTATGGATTTGTTTCCATCATATTATTTTGCAAAGGCTTATGTGATACCCTGGTGGTATCCCTCTTGTATCTTTTCCACATAAGTGAGACAAACTGCATCTGAGAAACACTGATGAATCTCTAGATGAGATTGTAGATATTGTATACTGTCTAACTCCTTCCATAGAAGTGGACCACCTCATTTCTTACCCATCTACAAAACACAAGTTAATCTATAGAAACCTGAAACAAAGAGATTACCAATGGAAAGAACCTGCTGGAAATGAAGAATGAACTTTGTATGATCAAATGGTGGGAAGAAACGTTGTTTATAGGCATTCAAAACCCATGGGATTTGGATTCGAATGATGGCCATAATTTTTATATAGACAAGGATCCAACAATGAGCAAGTGAAATGTAATGATGGATGAATAACCTTCAGATCTGATAAGACGTCACACCTTCACACAGGCTACATAACCGAATTTGGAATGATTATTCCATACCCAGTGATAAGGTCGTGTAAATGTGTCAATATTTCATAAAAACGATGATCATTCCTTTATGACGTGTGTACTTCTTTTCCCTTTCAGACTCCTGAAGAGGCGATGCCTAAAACTGCTTCTGCACTTTCAGGGGCTCCTTCGTGTTTCCAACTGTTACTTTTGCCGCCAGAAGCTTGAATTTTTGGTGGCTCATCTTCAACTTTAAAACAATGGTTAGCCGCCAAAAAGGATTTTCTTTGATTTTTGAAAGTAATAAACAACAAATAGATTTATTTTGGAATTTATCACTGATTCCGTTTACTTGGAAACTATAGACCACAAAAATTTAAATATGACATTTATTCATGACTATGCTATTACCTAAAAATTTAATAAACTGACTGGTTTATTTTAGGAGATAACACTATCGACCTCCATTACTAGTATCATTGAGCTCCTCTCCTTTAACTAATTTGAAATTTCAACAAGAAACCGAAGTAATAAACTTGGCCCATTTGGGATTACTAGTTTCCCATGTATTCATAGCCAAGCATCATAAATGCCTTTGAAATCACAAGCATGCACTTTATCCATTTTGTCTCTCCAGCGCCCTTTGAGCCTATTCATGTTGCTTGTATGTTTTTTTTATCCTAAGTAAGTGTTTCTTCATAAATTATGAACTCCATTTATGGAAGTATGCAACAATAAGAATTTTGAATGTGTGCATTGGCCATTACCATTGGTTCTAATGTGTGGTTGAGGAAGCGAACAAATGCATAAGACAAAGGTGTTTTAATGGATGACTTCTCTTGTAAATTTGTGGTACAATGTCAGGAGAGGCATTGATTTACTCTGTGATCTTTTATTTCACCCAGGCTAGAGATAGTTCCTGATTTGTGGGATAGTAAGTTGCATTTTTATTTGGTGAAGAATCATTATCTTCGACCCACCATACCTTCACTGACTGATCAATAATCTCGTTGTACACAAGAAAGCCACTGGAAATGGAAACGTCAATGATTTACATGATGGAGTTTACGATTCCACTCTGGCCCTACAACATGTCCAACCATGAATGGGAACCATTGATATCACCTCGTCTCCATATATGTATCATCTTATCTGCCAACCCGCCGAAAATGATATTCTTAACAGTGGCCAGGCATAGCACTGCAATGGCCTCTTAGAAAGCTATCCAGTTGTAGCATTGAATTCATGTAGATGGGATTTTCTCATTCCCAAACATTAACATTCCCTTTGGTTGATCCCGAGTAGAGAATCCCTTTGTCCATGCTAAGGGAAAGTGTGTTCACAACACTAGATTGTTAGACGGCCAGGGTTTGTGTGAGGACATGATTTTCTCCACGACACATATTTCAAGTACTTCATCAAAATTTCAATTTATTGGCTTCTTATACATAAAACTGTGGCCTTCACCAGGTAGATCAAAAATCAAATCTGGGTTCCTCCGCAGTTGTGCCACCCTTGACACTTCCACTATTTTTCAACGGACTATATTTCAGTCAGCCATCCATGCTTCATGAAGAGAATGATGGAAAATTCCTATCGTGGTCAAAAACTCAACTCTTCACACACATACGGCCTATATTCTCTTATCAATCTTCACACAAAATGCAAAAAACTATCTCATTTTCCTGGGCCCTCCCATGAGGGAGTCAAGCCCAGTCCTGCTCTGATACCATGTTGTTTTTCTTCATATAAGATATGATTGATGTATTATTACAATAACGAGTGTTCCATATATAGGGAACATATGGTGACCATCCATGAAAGGATGTGTCCCTTGAATAATCGATAACTCTTTATTACTATTATTATTTACTTATTATATATGATATTTAATAATCAATAATTATATTATTAATTATTATTCTAAGAGAATGGCTTCCCGATGTTGTCCAAACATCAACAAGTACAATCCAGTGAATGTGAATAAGTGATATGAGTTCGAACATTCGTGGAATCATGCAATCAGAGGTTAATGATGTAAGCCCATTGTTGGAAGTGAGGATGCCTGCCATCGAGGCATGCAAGTCCCAAGGTACTAATATAATTCCCAGATGATGTGTTGAAGTCGACAGGAAAAGACTCGTCGAAGGAGGTCCTTGATGTATCCTCCATAATTGACACAAAACTGATATAGGAAAGTGATGCGATATAGCGAATGAATCATAGACTAACACGGGTATGGAAACTAGTAATTTTGCAGATGGTTGACTCTCGAGGTGGATACTTCACTTGAACATTGAGGCACAACATGATACTTGGCAACATAAACGCATAGTGGACTGAAACATAATGCAGTGGGTGTTGTGACATTCTTTCGATGACTCAAAGGACTAAAAAGACTCATAGGATTGGTTCAGTGCAGAGGTTTATTAGATTATCCAAGTGTTCAGGGCGAAGGTTAGAAACAAGTGTCATGTTCAAGGAAGATTGCAAGAGTTGTTTAAAAAAGTTCTCAAGAAACTTGACCCACTTCCTTCAATTCCCCCCCTTCCAGATAGATGAGTACCTCTTTTTAATTTAACAATCTAGAGGAGGATAACACATGCTCGATATAACTCACCTTCGGTAAGCTCCTCTTCCTTTGTTTAACGAACTGGAAGAAGTAAGGGTTCGTTCCCATATGGTCCCTTCAATGTGTAGTTTAGCGAGTTTAGAGAAGGAAAACTCGATGGTTTTTCATGTTTAGAGAGTCTGAAAAAATTAAAGACGACTCCAGGGTTTCCTTTTTTGTAATTTTAGTCCCCGAGGTCCGAAAAAGAGATAAACTATTACTTGGAAGATGCCCTTTCGAACCTTTTAATGAGTGTGAAAGGAAGCAAGATCACACATAAATATTTTCATGTTTAGAGAGTCCGAAAATAGATTTAAGATGAATCTAGGGGTTTCCTTTTTTGTATAACCTTTACAAGTCCGAAAAAGTGATAAAAGTATACTCGGTTACATTCTCATGTATTTGTGAGCGCGAGAAAGAACAAATATTATGCTCATTAGTGTTACAAGGTTACAAAAAAGTCGCTCCTTTAAATCATGTAAAAACAAATTGTTATGGACATAAGACATTAGTAATTTCTCGAAACAAAATGATTAAAAACCCAAAAAATGACTTTATAATAAGGAGAAAATATCAAAATGAACTTATCAAATATCAAAATAGGTCAAAATTTCATTTTACCATTCTCCTCTAGATTTTGGATTTTTCACCTCTTTGGAGCGTTTTTT
>ML781836.1:733244-762673 GCA_009831015.1 Picea engelmannii
GATGTGAGAGATTTATCACTTCAATCCAGTCTATTTTCCATCACCAAGTTGGTGGGGAGCACCATTTCTCACTTGGCTTCTAAATCAAAAATATCTTATTACTTAAGTATTTAGAACCCATATTGTTTAATTGGAGTGCTGGGTTCCTCCAGAATGTCAAAGAACAAATATCCAAATGCAGAACCGACAGACATAAACAATTTGGATATAGTTCCTTTTTGGTTTCATTTTTCTTAGAGAAGGTCCCCTAGATGCAGCCATAGGTTGCCTTGATGGAACATCCTGTGACTGAGACTTGTATGGAGAGGTGGACCAGCCTTTCCCCTAGGTTGGGGAATGAGTCCTCAGCTTTCATATTCATTTTTGACTTCTTTGCATGGTGGAGAAGGCAGTTAGTGGTTATTGAGAACTTCCCCTATGTTGGGGTCAATTGTAGAGGTAGCACAGACTTGGTACTTACCAAGGGAATCCAATGGGATGCATCAGGTATGAAACATAACCTTGCAACATAGATTTTGTTTATTTTTTATTTTATATGTTTTTGGTTGTACAATGAGGAATCTAAAATATTTTATTTTCATCATGCAGATAGAGGTGCATCATGTCTGGTGGAGATGTCGACATTGGGACGTTGTGGAGATGCACAGGCAACATCTGAGCACGATGTCGTAGCAGGAGGGATTAGAGAGGTAGAGAGGAAACTTCAGGGTTTTACAATGGGTGTCCCACCCCTTAGGAGGCGAGATGTGCCTCTACACTTGTAGCGACATACAGTTGGGGTTTTTGAAAGCATCAACCATTTTCTTCATTGGATGACACGAGGAGTAGTGTGCTATGTAGAGAACAATGTGATACAAGAGGATGAATAGGGTCCTCAGTTGATATTTTGTAGTCCTTATGACAATATTATGGGCATGAGGGCCCGAGTTTGTTTCCCCGCTATGTACATTTTGATAATGTGATTTCAAAACACTTTTTCTATCACGCATATATATATATATATATATATATATATATATGTATATATATGAGTTTCGCAGTGCCTATCTTTGTTGCATTTTTTATCTTATGTGATGTTTTTGTGTACATATGATTTATGTTTCAAAATGTTTTCTTTATGTGCAAGATACCATTCCAACATGTAATTAGATAAGGAATCTGAAGTTGTATTGATTTCTCTTGGTATGTGTCTGTATTGGATAAATTCAAACGATCTTTCGAGAAGAAGAACCCTTAGGTGGAGACATAGTAAAACTGAGTTGTGAATGGCATACTCACAATTAAGTTGATAGACCATGAGTTGAGAGTCTAGGTTGATAATCAATTTATTTATACCTAGAGAGAAGGCTTCAATTAAAAGTATGATGATAGAATGATATTCTGCCACGCTATTGGTCACAGATATGAGGAAAATTCCTCCTTAACTCACCAACTTGCCAGAGTGGTAGATAACCCAAGCTGCATAAGCGATGTTCTGGGTGTGTCGACTAGCACCATCCACAAACCCAAAATAGATGGGAAAGGTGATGTCATATGTGCATTCAATCACAAAGCAAAGCATAAGTAGCTGACATAAAACTCGTGGATGAAAAAGAAAAGACACACCAAGTCAAGAGTATATAGTACAATAATGTACAAAGCACACATGAGAGATATTCTATGCATAGTACTTATTAAGGTAAATCCCATTTCAGGGCTCACCAAGAGATATTCCATCGTAGTCAACTAACTCATAGGCACCTCTGTGTAGCACACATTTTATGATATAAAGCCCGTGCCATATGGGTTTTAGATTTTCTGCCCGCATCTTGTCATGATATTGATAATAGACTAGGATCAATTCTCCTTTTGAAAAAGCATGAGGTCAAACAGATTTGTCATATTGATGTTTCATTCATTTTTGATACGTCTCATTGATGAGAGCAACATCACAATGGGTTTTGTCCAACTTGGTTAAATATATGAATTGTTCTTCTTCAGCAGAAGTGTGAGGTAGGAGTTTTGCAGTAAGTTTCAACGAAGGGACTCACATTCGATTGGTAACACCGCTTCTATGTTGTATACCAACTGGAAGGGCGTGAATCCAGTTGCAGTTTTCACTTAAGTTCGATAGGCCTATATTGCGGAGAAGAGTTGCAAGTGCCAAGAGGTCTTGTTTGTTCCCACCATGCATTGGAGCATGGTCTTCAGGACTTTGTTGATGGCCTCAACTTGTCCATTCCTCTGAGGATAGTAGGGGGATGATTTTTCACGATGAAAACCTATCTTGGTGCGTAATTCACTCATCATATGGTTCTGTAAATGTGAGCCATGATCAGTTACAATAGCTTGCGGGACACTGAATTGAGTTATGATGTGGTTAAACATGAAGAGTGTTGCATTGTGGCCATCATTAAGGAATGTAGGAATAGCCTCAACCCATTTAGTGTAGTAATCAATGACAATGATGATATCACCATGCCCCCCAGCTGAGGTAGGTTTACATTGCATAAAATAGATTCCCCATTTTGCAAAGGGGCCAATGACGACAATGGGATGCAACGGAGAGGGGTGGGTATGTGTTTTCTTCTGAAATATTTAACAGGGTGGGCATTGTTTAACGACCTCGATGCAATCTTTGAATATACAAGGAAAAAAATAACTAACACGTAATATTTTTTGGGCTGTAGCCATTCCAAAAATATGACCGTCGCAAGATCCAAGGTGACAGTAATTTAACACTCATTCAACCTTGTCATGGGTTAAACAATGTCGAAGGACACTATCAATGCCATGGTGGTACAATGTGTCTCCAATGATGAGGTAGTGTTTGGAGTGGTGTTGAATGCGACGTCATTCGTCATGTGAGATGTTCGGTTGAAAACGTTGGGTTTGGAGATAGAGAAGAATATCTTCGTTCCAAGGATTGGACGTACTAATTAGGAACATGGATTCATCAGGAAGAGACTCACAAGGCTTAGTATCTTCATTAGTATAGGGAAGATTGCAAATCAATTCAGCAAAAACCAACGATTTCTTAGCTTTTGATTTGGAAAATTCGAGATCGAATTCCTGGGGAATAACGATCCATTTGGAATATTTTTCCCCAAGTACTTGGCGATTCAATATGTGGTACATGGGGTTCGATTATGCAATGATCGTGGTAGTGTGTAACAAAATGTAATGGAAAAATATATGGATGACAATAAATACTGTCAGAGCCAACTTTTCGACATGCAAATATCGGAGCTCGAGACCGTATAGACTCTTACTCAGATAGTAGATCACATGTTATTTGTTGTCATTATCCTCTTGTACTAAAACCATATAAATAGTGGAAGTAGATGCAACCAAATAAAGGAGACAGTCTTTCTCATAATACGGGGGGTGCAAAAGAGGTGTGTTCGTTAAGGCATGTTTAAGGGCATAGAGTGAGAGTTGAGAGGTTTCATCCAAGATGAATGGGGTATATTTCCACAACAATCACATAAATCCTTTATTTATTTTTATGTATGATCCATATGTATGTCGATGGCCTCCCACCTATTCCAACTAGTTCATTTTGGTAGTTTTCCTGTTTGGCAGTTTTTTCCTAGTTTTCAGGTCCCTGACTTGCAAGACCATTTTGAGGCCCTAAACAATGCTTTTAGGGCTCGCCACAGTAAGAAATGAGATTGTATGCTATCGTGCGTGTAAAAAAGAGACCGTATGCAAAAGTTACGACGCCGAGAAGTTGATGTACGAACTTACCCAAACGGGGCCCACATGACTTTTGGCACTTCATCTCCTAGGGTTAGGTTTTTGGATGTCTAGGGTTTTTGACATTCCTATTTATTGTAAAAGGCCTTCAGAGCCTCAATTTAATAATATTCTTTCAAATGAGCATATTCTTCACATCTCTTATCAGAGATAAGCTGCCACCATTCCAACAATCTTGTTTTCCACTGCATTTTATAGTTTCAACTTATTTCCTTATTGAATAGAAAACTGGTTTCACTGTATCTCTGTTATTTTGTGTTAAGCATATTTTAATAATATGTATTCATCTCTTTATGATCATAAAATACAGATCAATGGAATCATAGCGGTATTCTCCTTTTTCATCTTAATGCATGTCCCCAATGAGGTCAGGGTAAAAAGAATTGGGTCTCAAGCTTGTTTCTCTTGAGGACAGAAGCTCTCACACGCCCAAACAAACTCTCATGGCAGGAGAAAAGAAATATGTCGGGACATGATATCCTTTCAAAATGTTTCTTGAGGAATCCCTCATTCAATAGAGGAATGTGATGATGGATAGTTTCACGCAAATCCTTTGGCGGCTACCAACAATCAATGCATCTTCCTCGAGCAGAGGCGCCACCCCCTTCAAGGTACAAATCAACTTCAATATTCCTATATTTGAAGGTTAGATAGACACAGATGGTGTATAAAAGTGGTTGAATCTGCTAGAAGGGTATTTTTCTGTCCATAAAGTTTCAAATAGAGAAAAAATTACTTTTGTGCTCCTCAAAGCTGTTCCCCATGTCAAAGATTGGTGGGAAAATTTCTGTGAGAAAAAGGAAACAGAGGAACCCTCATTATTTATAGTCGTGGCCACCTGGGAATCCTTCCTGGGAATCCTTCAGGGATTCTATCAAGGAACAATACTAGCATGTTAGAAGTTATGATGACTTCTATACCAAATGGACCACACTGCGGCAAGAAAGAGACCAAGCAATGGCAGATTTCACAAATATCTCCCATACCCTGCGCAGCAAGATGGGTATCAAAGATTCAGAGCGACATCTAGTGCTGAAGTATCTCAGTGCTCTACATAGATACATCCAAACTGAAATGGAATTTTTGGACATCTCATCCTTCGGCATGGCCTATCGATATGTCATCAAAATCAAGTAGAAGATCAAACAAAATACGTGACATTTTGGGCCTGGGAACCCCTCGCAGCAAAAATCAGGAAGGGGCAGCCCCAACCTACAGAACAAAGGACAGAGAAAATATTGATAGTATTAGGACAACTAGTCCAAGCCGCATGCAAATAAGTACACCAGAAAGACAAAGAAGGATACTAGGAAGTGGTGCGACTTCCATAAGAGCCCTTGGCATAACACTATTGATTGTTGCTCAAATAAGTCACTGGTAGCTGAAGTGAAAGCCTCTGAATCAGATGCAGGTTCTGACTCTGAGTCAGATCAGAAAGGGGAAGATGGATCATTGACGTAAAAACTAGTGCCACCATTGCTACCACCAAGCTCCATCCTGGTGAACTAGATGAGCCATAAGAAGTCGAGTGCCTTTTTCATTCACATATGTGGGTAAAAGGCACCCCGCTAAACTTCCTCGCTGATAGCGGTATCCAGAAGAACCTCATATTGATAGAGGTCGTCAAGCGGCTAGGCCTGCTGACATCATTGCATCCACATCCCTAGACCATTGGATGGCTTCACCAAGGAAGCGATCTCCATGTCAGCCAACAATGGCAAATGTCGTATGACATCAAGCCCTTCAAAGATGAGGTATTGTGTGATTTTTCTCCTCTTGAAGTTTGTAATGTTCTTTTGGGACTGTTACACAATATTTTTGTCATCCCTATGACCGTTAATGATGTAAACCTATCTGTTGCCTTCAGAGGGGTCAGTGGCCTGAGTTCCTGAAGAGAGAAGGGAGAAGAACTTTTCCTGAGAAAAGAAGTTGCATTTTCCTGTGTAAAAACCTTATAAAAAAAGGAAGATCGCAGGCTGCCTATGTATTAGGGTGTGAGAATGCCTAATTCTCGTAGGCTGCATCATAGCTAGGGTGATAACAGTTCGCAGGTTTCACTATAAGTAGGGTGCGAGAATTCTTACACGTGGGAAAAACGAGCGTTTTCTTGAATTTTCTAGAAGGAGAAACTTCTATGGTGAGGTGGCATATGAATGGTTTGGATCTTACTCTCTTTCATGATTTAGTGGGATCATCCTAACCTCCTCACCTTATCCTCTTCAACTTATAAAAGGAGAGGAGCTCTCATGGAGAGGGGGTTCTTGAGCTTGAGCTTGGAGCTTTTGTTGGCTTGGAATTATTAGCTTGGATGGAGTGGCTTTGAGATTTTCTATGTCAAGATAGATTGTGAGTAGATATCAGATCCATGGTCTCAGAATCCTTGGAGCAAGAAGTGTGTGGGGAATGAAGGACAGTTGGAAGGGACCTTACGAAATCAAGGCAACGGTTGTAATCTCTCTTTCACATTTAATATGATACAGTAATATGATTCTTTCCTATAAATCTTGTTGTGTTTTATTGTATGATTCCTTGATCACATACATAGGTTTATATTGAGTTTATTCTATTAATATCACCTTGGTTGGTTGTGTTCTTTTATAGGTTCATCATTGTATGAGCGTTGGAATGGAGCTAGGATGGGGATGGCGAGAGGAAGCAACATTTAAATGGTATGTCACCCATCCCTCTTTAGTTAGTAAATTCAATATTTAAAACTTAAGGAAAGCGTCATGTTCTGGTGTGTTTTGTTCTAGATCTAAGTGGATCTAGGGAGATCCGTTAGTGTCCGCACCTACCAATTAGTCCGATAACAAAATTGGCGACTCCACTGGGGATTGGATTGTTTCCTAGTTAGTCTAGTTTCCCTTGCTTTGATTGCTTGTTTTCTGGTCTCTGAGTTTTTGGGAGATCCATCCAGATTCTTTGGATCTGAAAGTTCACTCAAATTTATCCCTTTTTCAAATTTTTGCTTGTTTACAGGCATTCTCGCATTGTACCCTTTAGTGGTCTGTGAGAATCATTGATGTTTGCACCCTACTGTTTAGTTAGGTGCAAACTTCTCGCACCCTACCAATGTCTAGCCTGCGAGAATACCTAATTCTCACACTGCTCTCTATTGCTAGGCTGCGAACTTGTTTGTGAAATTTTTTGGATTGGGTCTTGTCATCTTTTGATGACCCAGTTTTTCTTTGATCAACTAGATTGAGCTTTTAGAGCCTATATTGATCTTCTTACAGTTTGCTTGACATCCTTTGAGTTTCTTTTAGCCACTTTTTCTTTGTTTGGTTTTGAAGTATTAGTCTCTTGCTTTGACTGTCTTTTAATTACAAAGCATGTGTTTTCTTTAGAATTGTTTAGGGAAAGATCAGATTTCTTCTGAATAGTTCGCTTTAAAAGAGAACTTTTAGTTTGGGTTTCTTTGTTTTAAGAAAGTTCATTTTTGCTTTCAGTGAAATTTTTGAAACAAAAAGATTTAATTTCTTTCTTTATATTAGATTGGGGGCATCCTTGCATTTCAAGTAGCAAAATTGCATGATTCTTGGCGTTTTTTTTTATCTTAAATTATGAAAAAATTTCCCCCTCATGGCCGGGGGGGGGCATGAATTGTGCATTAGTGTTCAGTACCTTTTTCTCATTTCTTGAGAATATTGATATTGATGAGTTTAATATATTTTGGGACATCATGCATATGGGAATGATAAATGTTTTCTCCTTCTCGTAGCATAGCTTTCATCGAAATGAAAAGATTGCATCTTCATATCTTTGCATAATTTTTGAGTCGGTCAAAACACCATATTGTCCATGCCATTTTCCTTTTGAGTAACAATAGCCATAAAATAAAGCGCTTATAAAAATTGATTAGACATTTTTATCTTTTCTGGTAGAAAACCTACATTAGATTAGTTGTAGGACTTTGGAATAGGTGTGAAAGATAACTTTCCAAAGTTGCAAACAAACATAGAATCTTGAGTTAGGGAGCGTTTAAATCCACTTATTACATTTTGTCCTGGGAAGCCCTTCTAACACAAGGGTCAATCATGAGGTCACATTGAGACTAGCAGAGTTACTCACCCTGCTTTGTTGGTCTTGGTGTAGAGATTATGTGTATTATGGGGGTCACTTGAGGGGTATACCCACAATGATGAGTGGAAGCCTTTCAAGTTGATTTCGGTCTAGATACCCTGCCCTTGCGCATGGAACAGACTGTCGACTATTTCCCCAGGCATCACTGTAGTGATTGGTAACTTTAGTGGCCTATCTCTCTAGGATCTTTACATGAGGTGACTGTGGAGGGGCAAGTCTTCATGGTACCTGGAATCGACGTTGGCCAAACTCACTCGGGCTCCTTGGAGGGTATACCCACGATTATGTGTGGGAGCTTGCACCAGGGTGTAAGTCCGTTAAGAAGGTCGTCAACGTAGCTTTTCCACCCACTCTATCTCAGCCCCTTCTTACTTTGTTCCTGCGACATTGGATTTCATCACCAACTAGTGCGTTCATTGTGAGAAGGTTTTGTTTGCTTGCTTGTTTACTAGATTTTTAGCGTGTGTTGTTTGTTTTTCTTAGAGGACTCTGGATTAGATTTTTGTTTTTAATGGCGTCAGTTCCCGAAATGACCAATGAAGGAACCTCTGCTCCAGGGGAACCTTTTGTTTTTCCTTCTTACGAGAACATTGGTCCTCCTCACATCACTACTTTGAGCCTTCCAGGTCTCACTATTGGATTACCGGTTTGGTTGTTTTCCACTCAGGTAATCCCGACTGTAGTTAGTGCTTCAGTCACAAGCACTTCCCCCCAAGAGAATCAACATCATGTTGATCCTTCACCTTCTTCACCAGTAAGGTCATCTTCACCTTCTTCGCTTGCAATGTCACCTTCCGTTTAATCTTCATTGTCGGGTAAAAGTTTTGAAGCTAGTAACCCAGTGAATAAGAAGAAGAAGAAAAGAAAGATTAAGAAGAAGAAAATTAAGCAAGGATCAAAACCTCCAACCATTGTCAAACATGTTGGAAAACAACCAGTTACTGTTAATCATGCTGAGAGTGTTGATGATGTCAAGATCGCCCAAACAACTGGTAAGCCCAAGTACCCTTGCAAGCTTTGTAAGGGTAGCCATCTTCTTAAGGATTGCCCTAACCTATCCAAAGTTATAGAAGTGTGGTCTACACATCCTCGCCAACCCATGTCGTTAGCCTCTGAACAACATGCTGATGACTTCTCATCAACTAGTCGAGATACCGTTGAGAAGAAGAAAAGTAGAGCCAAGTTCCCGTGTATGTTATGCAAAGGGAGTCATCTAACTCATCTTTTTCCTCACATGGAAGAAGCCTCGAAATTATTGGAAGACATGACTATTTCACAGCCTCAACTCCCATCCGCTTATCGCAAGCTTTCTCTCAACCCACCCGTAGTTGATGGAATGATCACTCTGGTCCCTTCATCGGTCAATCCAGTTGATCATGTCGTCAATCTGGTCACGTCCTTAGTTGAACCATTTGACAAAGTGGTTCATCTGATACCATCCTTGGTCAATCCCACTCTCCCCTCAGAGAGTGAAACCCAAGCGGTCGATCTGTTTCCACCTGTCGACCCTCCCCCTGGAGAATGAAACCCAAGTGGTCGATCTGATCTCTCCATTGGTCGATCCTTCTCTCCCGCTCGAGAGTAAACCCAATACTGCCCACGTTTTTCTCATTGATACAGACTCTGCCATGTCGAGGGGTATTCCTCCTCCTCCCGTGGAACCCCCTCCAAGTAATGAGGCCATCCATTTTGATTGGGGTGTGCTAACCGGCCCTCGTCTTCCCTCTCACATTCCTTTCCAGATTACAGTGCAAGTTTGTGGTTGGGACGTTCCTCAGACATTGAAAGATGAAGGTTCGTCTGTTAGTATTTTGTCCTATATTGCTTGGCAAGCTTTGGGTTGTCCTCCACTTGCGTCGGTTACGCATAATCTGTTATCTTTTAACAGAATAACTAGTCAACCTTTAGGGACCCTTCCTCAGTTTCCTGTAACTTTGGGAGGGAAAATTGTCTTTATTGACGTTATGGTAGTCCAAGACCCCTTGGATTTTGCTTTACTCCTTGGGCGAGATTATGTCTATGCCATGAAAGCTATTGTGTCTACTCTTTTTCGTGTGATATTTTTCCCTCATGATGGACGATTTGTGACTGTTGATCAACTTTCATTCATTGATCCCGCCTGGATTGCCTCCCTAAATGGTTCTTATATGCAAACAGTATCGCCCCCACCACAGGTCAATTATGTGGCATTGTTGCCCATGGATTCAACTTCTGATGACTTAGATCTAGTAGTTGACACGGTGATCTCTTCGATAGGGTTGCTAGAGCTTGATCTCTTTACTCTTGTTGCAACCCTTGACATGGTGTCCTTCCAGAGTGTGTTTCTTCCTTCCAGTGAAGACCTCTTGGAAGCCATGACCGAGTTTTGTCCCTTGACATGGTCTCCTTCTCGAGAATTGTCCTCTTGGTATCCATGATCAAGAAGACTTCAAGGATAGTTTTTGCGTCTCTGCGGCAACCTCGTTAAAAAATGAAATAGAGGTTTTCGAGGATAGTTTTTGTGTCTCTGCGGCAACCTCGTTAAAAAATGAAACAGAGGTTTCGAGGATAGTTTTTGCGTCTTTGAGACAACCTCGTTAAAAAATGAAACAAAGGTATTTGAGAATGGTTTTTTGATTTCAAGCTCGTTAAAAAATGAAACCACTTCTGAGGATAGTTTTTTGTCTCTGTGGCAACCTTGTTAAAAAATGAAATAGAGGTTACGAGCATAGTTCTTGTTTCTATGTCAAGCTCGTTAAAAAATGAAATAGTTTCCCACCTCTCTATTTGAGTCAAGTCCTTCGTCTAGTATTTGAAGCTTCATTTAATTCTCCTTTGCAGTTGGATGAAATGAAGCTTGGGGGGCATTTGCCTCAGCCTCTGGACTTCATGCTGAAGTTGAGACGCTAGCTTCTTAAGCTGGGGGCTAAGTACCAACCATCCCTATGTTATGCGTTGGGAAGTCACAAACATAGTTTCCTCTAGTTCAAGCTTGTGTAAAAATGAAACCAGGTCCAAGCACAATTTTGTTTAGTTTTTAAGATTGTGTAAAAATGAAACCATTTCCAAGCATAGTTTTGTTTTGTTTTAAAGCTTGTGTAAAAATGAAAACAATCCCAAGCTTAGTCTTTGTTCTTTCTCATGCTCGTAAATACATGAGAATAAGTTACCGAGATTTTTCTTTGCTCTTTCTCATGCTCGTAAATCAATGAGAATGTAACCGAGTATACTTTTATCACTTTTTCAGACTCTCAAAAGGTTATACGAAAAAGGAACCCCTTGGAGTTCTCTTTAAGCTCTTTTTAGACTCTCTAAACATGAAAAGATTACCGAGTGATCTTGTTATTTTCACGCTCGTTAAAGTATTTGAAGAAAACGTCTGTTGAGCGATAGTTTATCTCTTTTTCGGTCTCATCAAACTACTTTACGAAAAAGGAACTAAGAGAGTTTTCTTTAAAGTGTTTTTCAAACTCTCTAAACATCAAAAACCCATGATTTTTCTTTCTTTGGACTCATAAAACAAACATTGAAAGGCCCATATGGGACTTGAGTTTTCTTTAAGTGTTTTTTAGACTCTCTAAACATGAAAAACCCATGAGTTTTATTTCTTTGTACTTGTTAAATAAACATCGAAAGACCCGCTATGGGACCGAACCACTCCTTCCTAGGGTTCATTAAACATACTCCGAGGGACTCGTCCGAAGGATGAGCTTACATTACAAGAATATGTTATCCTCCTCAAGCTTGCGTAAAAATAAAGAGGTACTCGCTAGAAATGGTGAGGGAAAAATTGGGAAAGAATTGTGTCTAAACCTGTATTCCATGGAAGAGTCACTTTTGAACATGACACCCTTTCACTCACTTTGTGTCTAGGTTGGAAAATCCACTTGTATCCTGATCATACTCCTAAAAAATTACAAATTGGTATGTGATCCTTGTTGTTGAATCAGTATTTCCAAGACAATTGTCGTGTCATCAATTTGTTCAAAGAGAAGTTCAACCCGAAAAGCCTTCTATTGCGTCGACCATTTCTGCAGTCCTTAAGCCTTCTATTGCGTCGGCCATCCCTGAGTCAGTCCTGAATCACTTGTTACTCTAATCTACATCAAATCTTGTTACCTGTTTCATGTCATTTATGTGGGATACATTAAGGCCCTCCTGTGACGAGTCTTTTCCTGTCGACTTCAACTCATTATCCAGGAATTAGACTTAGAAACCAATTGGTACCTTGGAACTTGCATACCTAAATGGTAGGTTTCCTCGCTTTCAATAGTGGGTTTTCATTATTGACCCCTGATCGGGAGATTCCACCGAGTGTTCGACTTCAGCTCATGTATTCACATTCATTGGATTGTACTAGAGTACCCTAGGAGTCATTGACGTTAATGGTGATTTCCCTCGCACTTGTTAATGATATACACTAATGACCGGTAATCAAGTGGTTTCTACCATGTTCGACTTCGACACATGTACTCACATGGTTAGATTCGTACTATAGAGTGGTGGAGATGAAGACCCTGGATCTTTTTTGATAGATTCAGGTTGCGTTGGAGTATATTCAGTGTATTGTTGCATAGATCTACATTGTATGTCTGGTGGCTATGTTCAAATTTGAGTTTTTAACACATAGATCCACAGTGTATTTTTGGTGGCTATGTTCATATTTGAGTCATATCGGCATGGATCCACAGTGTATGTTTGGTGGCCATGACCTGTCTTACTTGACATGGATCTTCGCATGTCGACATTTATTCTTTGAGTCATTTGTATTCTGAGTATGGGAATGCCTACCTCAGTGATGATATATTATTGTACTGTATTTCCTTGTTTGTTGGCAGGTTTCCGACCGACTGTTCCTTGTTCCCTACACACATCGACAAAGTATTTCAGCTATAACTCTGTTCTAAATTCATACTTTGGGGGGCTCTCTGTTACACATTATTTTCATCATCCCTATGACCGTTAATGATGTAAATCTATCTGTTGCCTTCAGAGGGGTCAGTGGCCTGAGTTCCTGAAGAGAGAAGGGAGAAGAACTTTTCCTGAGAAAAGAAGTTGCATTTTCCTGTGTAAAAACCTTATAAAAAAGGAAGATCGCAGGCTGCCTATGTATTAGGGTGTGAGAATTCCTGATTCTCGTAGGCTGCATCATAGCTAGGGTGAGAACAGTTCGCAGGTTGCACTATAAGTAGGGTGCGAGAATTCTTACATGTGGGAAAAATGAGCGTTTTCTCGAATTTTCTAGAAGGAGAAACTTCTATGGTGAGGTGGCATATGAATGGTTTGGATCTTACTCACTTTCATGATTTAGTGGGATCATCCTAACCTCCTCACCTTATCCTCTTCAACTTATAAAATGAGAGGAGCTCTCATGGAGACGGGGTTCTTGAGCTTGAGCTTGGAGCTTTTGTTTTCTTGGAATTATTAGCTTGGTTGGAGTGGCTTTGAGATTTGCTATGTCAAGATAGATTGTGACTAGCTATCAGATCCATGGTCTCAGAATCCTTGGAACAAGAAGTGTGTGGGGAACGAAGGACAGCTGGAAGGGAGCTTACAACATCAAGGCAATGGTTGTAATCTCTCTTTCACATTTAATATGATACGGTAATATGATTCTTTCCTATAAATCTTGTTGTGTTTTATTGTATGATTCCTTGATCACATACATAGGTTTATATTGAGTTTATGCTATTACTATCACCTTGGTTGGTTGTGTTATTTTATAGGTTCATCATTGTATGAGCGTTGGAACGGAGCTAGGATGGCGATGGCGAGAGGAAGCGACATTTAAATGGTATGTCACCCATCCCTCTTTAGTTAGTAAATTCAATATTTAAAACTTAAGGAAAGCGTCATGTTCTGGTGTGTTTTGTTCTAGATCTAGGTGGATCTAGGGAGATCAGTTAGTGTCCACACCTGCCGATTAGTCTGATAATAGGGACAACCTTATTTATGGAAAAATCATGTTGTATATGAGTCTAAGCCTCGTAGTGTTACTATTAATTTGAACAGGAAATTATATAGGATACCTGAGGCAGCCACTCCTAGTGTTATTTCCTTGATCTCTGCCAAGCAATGTAGGAAGTTCATCTCTCAGACCGAGAAATTTGTCTTCTTCGTTATTCTCTCTCAGAGTAAGAAAAATATCATAGCAACATCCAGGGCCTTTGTATCCAATCTATACACACAATAGAAGAAAGTGGATAAGGTTATCGAAGAATACTTAGATATCTTCTCCTCTCCTATCAAGGTACCTCTTCACTGTTAGGTTAAGCATCCCATAGATCTAACCCCAGGTGCATCACTACCCAATGGGCCAATCTACCACTGCTCTCTTTTAGAAAATGAGAAGATCAAGAGGCAGATCCAAGAAATTCTCCACAATGGGGCACATCTATCCTAGCTCATCGCCTAGTGGGAGCCAAATCGTACTGGTGTAGAAGAAAGACGGGACTTGGCAACTCTGCATTGATTATCAGGCCTTGAATAAAATCATAGTCCAGAACTGGTACCTAATTCTCTGAACCGACGACCTCCTCGATCAAATCACAGGGGCCAAATACTTTAGTAAGATTGATCTGAAGTCTGGCTACAACTAGGTCCCAATAGAACAGACAAATGTATGGAATATTGCCTTCAAGTCAAAAAAAATTCTTTTTGAATGGTTGGTCATGCCCTTTGGTTTGAGAAATTCTCCAATTTTTTTTATGAGGATGATGGACGATATCCTGCAACCTTTCACCAGTACTTTTGTAGTGGTGTATCTGGATAACATCTTCGTCTACAAAAAGAGTTGGGAAGAACACTTGCAGCATATTCAACAAGTTTTTCACACCCTGCGACAGCACAAACTATATGCAAACTTGGAAAAATGATCCTTCAACATGGATAGGGACCATTACTTAGGCTACATCGTTGATCAACATGGTGTGCATGTGGATCAAGCCAAGATCCAGGTCATTTGTGACTGGCCAACCCCAACCACACTCACTAAGCTTCAGATCTTCTTAGGTCTCGCCAGTTTCTATCGCAGGTTCGTGTTGGGATTCTCTCATATCGCATGGACCCTCAGCCAAGTAACCAGGGGTGGCGGCAAGGAAACATTTGTGTGGGGCCTATCCCAACAATAAGCCTTCAATGACTTAAAGCAATATTTGTTCTCATCCCTAGTACTTTCATTACTGGACCTGCAACATCCCTTTGGGATCGAGACAGATGCTTCGAACTATGTTGTGGGTGTCGCTCTTACTCAACATGACCACCTCATGGCGTATCATAGTGAGACACTATCAGATGTTGTCCATAAGTACCCTACTTACAACAAAGAAATGTACTCCATTGTGTAAGCCTGCCACCAGTGGAGACATTACATCCTAGGGAAAGAGACATTCATCCACACAAATCACAAGCCACTACAGTTCATGCAGATCCAAGGAAAATTGCAGAATGACCGCCATCAGAAGTGGTCCACATACTTAGAGAAGTTCCACCTCAACATCAAGCATAAAACAAGAAGTACCAACTGAGTTGTTGATTTCCATAGCTGACCTCCAATTGTGGCACTCACCACAGTGCTAGACTCTTGCGTCCATGAGACCTCAAGATGGCCCCATCTCTATGAGACAGACCCTGACTTCTCCAGCACCTATCAAATGTTGGGAGAAAACTCAGTGGTCGCTAATTTCCATCTTCATGATGGGATGTTGTGCCATCTTGGCCATCTTTGTGTTCCATCAAGCTAGTGCGCAAAGTTGATTTGGGAATCTCACTACACTCAGGTGGCAGGACACTTTGGCATCAAAAAGACAGTGGCAGTGCTGCATAAACATTTCTATTGGCCGAAACTTCGACAGGATGTCAGCAAGTATATAAGGTCTTGCACCACCTACACTATTTCCAAACCGACCACTAAGAAACAGGGTCTGAACACCCCTCTTCCTACTCCTAAAAAGTCGTGGGAATCCATATCAATGGACTACATGTCGAGCCTTCTGACCACCAAGAGGGGAAATGACTTTGTTTTTTTGGTTGTTGATCTCTTTTCCAAGATGGCGATTATGGATACCTGCAAGAAGAACATCACTGCAGAGGCCACTTCCAAGATCTTCTTTGAATGCGTTTGGGTACACTTTGGGATCCCAAAAACCATTTTCTCAAATCAGTACAATCGATTCCTCAACACATTCTGGTCAATCCTCTTGTCACTGTTGGATACCAAGCTCACCAAATCCATTTCCTTCCACCCCCAGAGAGATGGCCAAAATGAGGTCATCAATCGGATGATCATCCATATCCTATGCATGTACAATTCCAAGCACCCCTGCACATGGGATGCGAGTCTTCACTATTTCCAACATAGCTACAACCGAGCCTTGCATAGCTCAACTGGACACAACCCCTTTCAGGTGGGGTTAGGATTCCAACCATTGGGCTCCATGGATGTTGCACTACCCCTGGCGACCACCTCAGTCAACTCATCCCCTGCTCCACCAGAAGATGAAAAAGCCACTCAATTCATTGAGTGGATCCATCAACTCCGCCAACAGGTTCAGGATATTTTACAGAAGTCCAATGCTAAGTACAAGCAACGCCATGATCAACACTAGGTACCACATAAGTTTCAGGTGGGTGAAAAAGTTTGGTAGCACTTGTAGAAATAACGCCTTACAGGGCCCCATAGGAAGCTTTTCCCACTCTAGTATGGGCCATACACCATCACCAAGGTTGTGGGTGACAATATTTTTGCGCTCAACATTCCCCCTTTCCTTGGCTTGCACCCATTCTTCAACGTGGCTCTCCTTCGGCCATATTTCCCACCATTATTGGACACCTTAGAGATAACAGAGTAGTTGAAAACAACAGAGCTCAACCCTGAATGCATGCAATAGGAATCCAATGATCAGATTGTGGACACACAAATCAAGTCACCCAACAATAAAGGATCCATATTTATCGAGTTGTCAAAGCATGGCAACTCTTGCACCAAGGAAAGTGGCTCACCCGGGGAAAAATTCAACATAAATTTCCTCGTCTGATGGGGGAAGTCAACACAATGGATACCATTGCTTCCTAAGGGGGTAGGATTGATCCAGATGGATTTCGGTGGCCTCCCACCTATTCCAACTGGTTCATTTTGACATTTTTCTAGCTTGGCAGTTATTTTCCTAGTTTTTGGGTCCATGACTTGCGGGGCCGTTTTGAGGCCCTAAACAACATTTTTAGGGCTCGCCACAGTCATAAATCACCTTTGATGGATAACATCAAAATGTGTAATCCTCGGATAAACCTTTCCAATGGGATATAATTTGCCTAAAACAAAGATCATATGCAAAAACTATGACCCCAGGAAGTTGATGTACGAACTTACCGAAACGGGACCCACATGACTTTTGGCGCTTCATCTCCTAGGGTTAGGTTTTTGGATTTTTAGGGTTTTTGACATTCCTTTTTATTGTAAAAATTCCTTCAGAGCCTCAATGTAATCATCTTCTTGCGAATGAGTGCAACCGTCAGATCTGTTCTCAAAGATAAGCCGTCACCATTCCAACAAGCTTGTTTTCCGTTGCATTTTGCAGTTTCATCTTATTTCCTTATTGAATAGAAAACCAATTTTATTATATCTTTGTTAGTCTAGGTTAAGCATATTTTAATAATGTGTATTCATTTCATTCTTCTCATAAAATCTAGATCAATGTTATTACAAATGAAACGACAAAGAAAGTTTTCCTTCCCTTGCAAACTTTGCAGTTGAGTGAGGTTGTTGGGAGGGGGTAAAGCTAGAATGGATTTGACATTTAAGGGATCCACCCTAATCCCATATTTGGAGACTATGAAGCTGAAGAGGCATCTTGATTCAACATAGAAAATAAATTTATGGGGGTTCAAACATATGTGGTAAAACCAACAACGAAGAAAAATGGCTCGTAGGTGACCAATGTGGTCTCGTCAATGAGATGAGTGAGGAGGTAAGTCATCGAGGTAGGGTTCAACAATATGTTTGATATCATGGAATATGTACAACATGGACTGTTGAAAATTAGATCCATCATTTTTAATTCCAAAAGGTAGTTTTCGATAAGAGAACATCCCCAAAGGGCAGATGAAGGTTGTTTTATGTTGATTAGTTGATAGGATGTCGATCTGGTTGTATCTGGAAAATCCATCCATGAACGAGAAAATGACGCTTCCAATGCAATTATCGATAATTTGGTTGATAAAGGGTGTAGGGTAATTGTCTTTGGGACAAGACTTATTAATATCCCTATAATTGATGCAAACATGAATGGTTCCTTGTTTCTTAGCAACTGGAATGATGTTGGAAACCCATTCAGTAAAAGGGGTAGGATAAATAAAACCAGACTTATACAATTTTTTGACTTTTGTCTTTATGGCCCCAGTTTTATTAGGTTGAACCGGGAGAAGTTTTTTTCTTACAGGTTTAACACATGGATCTGTTGTAGTACCATTAGTTACTTTTTCCTTGTTAGGTTTAGTCGGAGGTGTGTCATATGTCGTAGTACAAGTGGTCAAATATATCCCATTAAACATGTAAATGTACACACTCGATGAAGCTTCCTCACTAGAAGGATGATTTGGATTTCCTCCTATCGAAGGTGCAGGGGCTTGCACAACCAATGACTACTGCTGTGGAAAAGGACATGTCAACACAGTGGGTCAGGAATTTCCTTTAAAAAAAATTTCAACTTTGCCACGATGAGGACAATCTCGTGTGTAGTGATCGTCACCACAAATGAGACATGGACATTTTAGTTTTCATTG
The DNA here is from genome assembly GCA_009831015.1 of Picea engelmannii. Lineage (NCBI taxonomy): Eukaryota > Viridiplantae > Streptophyta > Pinopsida > Pinales > Pinaceae > Picea > Picea engelmannii. Next base: position 751,824 of record ML781836.1, read on the forward strand.
TGGTTGTTTCTCGGTAGTAGGTGGTTGAGTTGGAATTTTTGGATATTCATTTTGATTATTGTTTTTCTTTGGTTTATTTTTCGTTTTCCTCTTCCCCCTTGAATTTTGCGGAGAAGCAGATTGAACTGCATTCACCTCAGGAATCTAAGTCAGGGTGGAGGTGGATGAGAGTGAATTCCATCTGGTAGTGGGGGAAATAATTGAGCGATTAACCATGTCGATCAAATGTGATTTGGATTGCATTTTGACAGAACTGATAACTCCATCTGCGTGAGATATGGAGAATGGTTTTGATGGATTGGTTGATGTATGGGGAGTGTTCAAAATTAATTCATACAAAGTACCAGATTGGGAATAAACCAAGTCTATATATTGGGCAAGAGCAATGGCTTCTTCTTCAGTAACACACCACTGGGCTATGTCATGGGAAATCGAAGGTAAAATAGATTTAGTGAACCATTCATCCAGTAATTGGTCAGGAATGGTTGCTTTGATCAACCGTCATCGCCATCTCCACTCATGAATATGATTAGATATATGTACGGAGTTGTTTTGACAAAGGGATATCAATATTTTTGTACTAGTATTGTAATGGATGGGTAAATTAAAGTGCGTGATAAAATCCATGTTGAGGGAATTAAAATCTTGAAAAGTAACACTTTGTAGCTCAGTGTACCATTTGGTTGTTGAACCCATAAGTGTGCGTTGGAAAATATGTAACTAGATAGAATCATCCATTAGTGAGCTAGATGAACACCATAGATGAAAATTCATAACGTAGTTGTTAGGGTCTTTGCCAGGTTTATTGTCAAATTTCGGGATATCGGAAGGTAATTTAACAGGGATAACTGGCCAGAAAGGAGAATGTAATATGGGATCATTTGTCAATCTCAATATATTTGGTAGATCTAGAGTGGATAAGAATGGAACTTTTTGATTGACCTGAGGATGATACTAGTGTGGCATGGGGACACTAGTAGGGTCATAAACTGGTTGAGGTGGATAGTTGTAGCCAACATGACCTACCATGTACTGATGTTTTTGACCAACAAAGGTAGGATTCATTTGTTGAGGAACATTCATGAAAGGAGAAGGTAAACTCATTTGGCCTTGGGGAGGATAACCAGTGTAACCCGTGGGAGGATAGTTTTCTTGATTAGTTTTAGGTGGATAACCAGTCTTCCCTTGAGGAGGGTAACTAGGTTGTCCTTGAAGAGGGTAAATATTTGTCCCTTGGGGAGGATAAGATTGCTGACCTGGATGACCCCAAGTGGGATTCAGGACCCCCAGGAAAGGTTGTCCAGAATTTAATCTAGAAGGATTAGGATTCAGTGTTCCTCATTGTGGGTTGGGGTGTGATGGCCCTCCCTGATATGGTTGATGAAATGTACCTCCTTGGGGTGGTCCCCGGGATTGTAGGGGTTTTCTTGTGAAATAAGGTTGTCCCCCTACCATCGATTGGGTAACAACTGGGGTTTGACCGATGAAAGGGGGTTTCCCCCTAGTCATCACGGGTATGTGTAAGCATGGTTTTTCCTCAGTAGGGATGTGTCCCCTAGATGGGGGTTTCAGCCCAGTCAGGATTTGTCCTATAGCTGAGTTTACGTGTGTGGCAGGGTTCTACATTCTGTGATGCACATGTGTCCCAATAGGGTTCTGTTGAATATAAGGATTTGTGGGTTGAAGAGGTATGGTAGGAGTTACTGTCAAGGTACTTTGCACATGACTAGGTAACATGATTCCTCTATTAGTTTGAACCTGTACTGAAGTGGTAGAAATATTTACTATTTGTTCGATGGGATGGTCGATAATCTGACCTGACGGTCCTGCCTCGACACCAATGAAGGTAGCAGGGTCAAAAGGTGGTCTGCTAAAATTAAATTTCTCATCAAGGTCATGTCCTGATGGAGTTATTCGTATAGAATGAACATGATTTTGTTGTAGATCACCATTTCAGTAGAACGGATAGGGATCGTGTATTCGTCATTAAAATTTGTTTGTATTGGTTCCATATCCAACCGATTATATGGCCTTGATGGTATGTGAGGGTAATATTATACTATAATGTTACATGAGGAATCCAATCAGACAAGGAGTGGATCGAGAGGTAATTCCAAATCGGGGTCGATAGGAAGGATGCTTTCCTCAACCGTAACCAAGGCTCTCTCGAGATTTGCTAGTAAAGGAGTAGAAACGCTCCTAGCGTCTGAATGGTTCTCAACCTCTTCACGATAAGTGTCTTTGGGTGAGTTAGGAGGTAAGGGTTTGTAGCCTTTTGGAGGAAACCCTTGCATCCTATGTGATATACAAAGACCTTTATCATCTACAGTCTCAATTTTGAAAGACAATAAAATGAACAAACAACACTCACTAAAAAATCTAGAAAACCAACAAGCAAACAATGCCTTCTCTCAATGAACGTGCTAGTTGGTGATAAAATACAAAATCGTGTGATCAAAGTGAGAAGGGGATGGGATATGGGCGGGTGGATCAGTTACAGTGATGACCTGCTTAACGGACTTACACCTTGGTGCAAGTTTCCTCATGGTTTTACCCGCGAGTTACCCTCCAAGGAGCTCGAGTGAGTTTGACCAACGTATGTTCGAGGCATAGCGAAGAATTCCCTTCACCGTCACCTTGTGTAAGGACCCTAAATATTGTGGCTACTAAGGATACCATCTCGCAGTCAGCCTCTGGGCGAGTACAGTCAATAGTCGAGTCTGAATGTATGGGTAGGATATCAATTCTGAAATCGTTCAAGAGAACTGAGGACAAGTGGACTAGTAAACTCCAGAGGACCCTGAACAGATTCAGAATTCACAAATTTCTGAGACCAAATGAAGACAGTTGAATCTCAATAAGAACCCCCAATATATGATCTGACTACTATGAACGGTTAAGCCTCGAAGGGATAATATCGATTTCTCTCCTGAATGCGACCTCATGCATAACGCCTGTGTGAGAGGGGGATCCCAATTATGTTTTGATTCAGTGTTTTGCCTATTATTTAGATGCCAAAATCTCTTTTTCATATGGAAGTTATATGCTCTATGCTTTTATTTAGTTCTTTTTTAAGGTATTATCAGGTTTTGTGCATCAATTTTCTATGGGACAACATGAGGTATGCGTAATCCTTGTTTTGCGATGATTTTATGTTAGTTTATCTCCAATTGAGTGATTACAATTTATTAATATTTCTCATTTTCTTGCAACAGGCCAAAAATGCGATCCATCCCTCGATCTAGCCCTCAATCCATCCCTCGATCCGTCCCTCAATCTAGTGCTTGATCTGGCCCTCGGAGCGCAATGCAGTTGGTGGTTTTCATATTGACGGACTTCTCTTGGCGAATAAGAGACATGGGTTTTGTGCATGCTCACGCCTTCCAACTATGCAACCTATCGCATTCATATTTGACCAGTTGCATCGACCGCTCTTTTGAGCGCATGAAGTTGTTGAAGGAGATGCATTTTTTTGCTAAACAGAATGTATTTCTGTTTTTAGAGAGCGTCGACCCTTTCAGTGGTTGACCTCTCAAGATATGTACAACTCTATATATACTTTCCAGTCTATGCCACTAGAGACATGATTTTTATATACATATAAACATTATCCTCGATTTTCTCTGTAAACTTTGTTTTGGTGATTAATATTAATGCTATGCTAATTCTATGACTACATTTTTATATTGGAGTATTTCCACGACCGTCTGGGGGGGTCACCAATGGTTTGGGTATCTTGTCCATATCAGTGTATAGTTACATTTTAGCATTTGGATTTCATAGATTGCTAACTTCGGGTTACTTGTCCAAATTGTGTTACTGTGTATATCTCTTTCTAACTTGCAGATTTCTCCTTGGATTGTATGTGTAGTACAGAGCACTCAAGTTGTTCATACTTACTTGTTTATATTCTAACATCTAACATCTTGTTATGAAGGTTGTAATTTAATAATGGGCATGTGTTTATAAATGTTTAATTGTGCCATTATCGCTTTCTTTCCCTGTTTTATAAATTATCAATCACTTTTCAGATTAGCTATTTAGGCAATGTCTACTTCACTAAGTTGTAATTTTCAATTACTATCTGTAGGTTTGCAGAAATTTTTGAGTCTATCTCTAGCATCAATATGATAGGATAAGAGTTGATGTTGTGTTATGATTTTTAGTTATATCTTGTAGGTCTGCATGAATTACTAACTCTGTACATAATATTTTCCAGTATTAGTGTGATAGAACAAGTGTTGATTTCGAATCTCTTCTGCACAATGTTTGTATAATGTTCATAGACTATTTTGATTACAAGAACATGTAGTTTTGTTTTCGTAATGACAAAGCTCTCCATAGTTTTTCTTATTCATACACTGCATTTCTCTGTAGAAGTTAGCATTGAGTTAATCCCATTTGAATTGTCAGTAGTGATTAGATTCCATCGTGACATAATCTACCATCGTAGACATAACCATTACATCTGAATATTGTTACAACACTCTTACTTTCAATTAGGAAGATTAAAGATAAAGTTTATTTCTTGCATGATAAAAGAAATTATGAGTTTTTAGATATGCTTTGAGAATAGAGTTCACTTTGTAAAGTTGATTTTGATAGATTTCTTACTTATTCAAAGATTGCTTGTTCATTTAGAGGGTTTCTTATGTAGATTAATAGTTCATAGTCATAGATTGCTTAAATCTCACCAATTAAAGATTGCTTTGTATATTTAACATATAATGTGTTGTTTAAATGGATTTTAAAATTATCTTTCAAAGTAGAATTGTAGATTGACAAAGTGTGATGATTATTAGGGTAAACCATCCTTTTGGCTAGATACTCTTTCCTTTAGTTGTTCCTTTCTTCCTTGACTCATACTATGTCACAAATCTAAGTCTACTTACCCTGTTCGATAATTTAATTGAGGGAAATTAGTACATATAGTTTACCCATCACTATGCTTATACGAAAATTGGATTTACTCTCCCTACCGTGAGATTCTGATTTTGTCTTGAATGCTTTGGAGAGTTAGTCTCACAACCTACTCCAAAGCTCTAGTCCTAGTCTATTGTTGGTGCAAAGATCTTGAAAATAAAAAGTTTCTATATTGATTTTAATTAGCACTGATTTTAGTGGCTCTTCTTTATGCAAGGGTGAATGATAGTGAAACTGATGATGTTTTATACTCGACTCCAAGAAAGATAAAAAGAATGAGATGAAAATTTAATTTTTAATGAACTTATAACTATGGGAAGGAGAAGAGTTTCTTTTTATTTCACTAACAAGCACTTAAGAATTCAAAAATTTCATACAATTTCGTTCTCAACAAGACAACAAGAAACCAAACAGTTACCGAATTATAAGGAAAACCTTTCCAAAATCCAAAAACCAATGCAAAAAGTATTCCTTTGTTTGATTGTAAATGTGAATTGAATAATTCGTCTAATGCTTATTTTTTCAATAATAATGAAAAATGAATTCACTATTGTGACTTTGGAAAAGAGGAAGCAAAAGCACACAAAAAAGACACTCTCAACAGTCGATAAGAGACTAAAAGAAGAACAAATTATCTATTAAAAAAACAACACCCAAAAAACAAAGAATCACACTTAAAAATCTTACGAAAATGAGTAAGGGATCAAAGAACAAATGATCAGTACTGATATCAATGAMTTTCTTTATAACAATCTCCAATCAATCAGATGAACRAAAAGAGTAGCAAAAAGAACCCAAGTTTAAGGAAATACGGTCATTTTTGTGATAAGGAAAGACAACACAAAACCCAATCAAAGACTAAAAGAATGAAAATAATCAATTTTTAAGTCAAACAAAAGACAAAATATGATAGAAAAAGATCTGAGATAGAGAAAAAAAACCAAGAACTACACCCAACAAACAGACAATCAACAATTTTTCAAGGAAAGAAAAATTGACGCTCTAGTAGTAACAACACCAGAGCGCTACAATGATCCCGAATACACTCTAGGGCGGTGTTGATTGAGATATCAACACTCTAAATTAAACTGGAGAGGGCGTTGGTTCTGAGAATTTTTTTGGAAAAACCCAAAAAATTCAAAAAATCAGGAAAGTTCAAGTAGAGACTATGTAAGAAAAATTTATCAAAGATAACATATGTATGGATAGATCAAATCAGAAAAAGGTATCTAAATATAGGAAAAAGGAAAGGAAAAACCAAGGAAAAAACCAAAACTAAAAGCTTTGGTCCCCAGTGGATTCACCAATTTCTGTTTTGGAATAATTCCCCTGTGAACAGGTGAATATTCCCTTGGATTCTAGACCCCTAATACCAAGACAGAAAAACACAAATGGACACTGACATCTCTTTGAATTCAATTTAACTAATCATGAAGAGAGAGAGGGAGAAAGAGTGTGATACACCTTGTTTCTTAGTTTGTCCTCATTGTTTCCAATTTGAGTTCGATCTTCAAACTCCTTAGCACAAATTGACACCTACAATGCAATGGACAACAAAGAGAAACAAATAACTCCTACTCTACGATATTAGATTAAACAAATCCATCTAGAAAAATAGACAAGCGCATGCAAGAATACACAATCTTGAAGGGAACATGCCAAGTATATTGATGAGAACTTTTAAAGAGATACTTACAATCATGGATGGTGTTGTAGTAGCCTCTCCAAGTCCTCCTCATCCAATCCCTTGTTTGAAAGATCCACAATCAGAATGAAAATTCCTTTGTTGATTATTTTCCTCCTTTTTCACCATAAGAATGCCTCCATTTATAGGTTTTGGGAGGCCCAACCACCTTGGTTATATTTGGGATTAGTTGAGGATATGACTCTATCAATTGTGGTATCTCCCTTATATGCAGCCTAAGGGTTAGATTCGAGCCAAACCAACTCAGATCATCCTTAGTTATCCTGAGAGAACAAGGAGATTTATTCCCAATATTTTCTCAACCAATTTTGCGCTCTTTTACAATGGAAAACATAGCGCTACAACTCTCCCTTCTAGATACACAAAGAGCGCTAGAGATCCTTGTATATGAGCAGGGGAGCACTGATCTTCCAAAAATTGTCAAGATGACCAATTCTCATAGAAAAACACCTTTTTTCATCTATCGAATGATGTGGCTTCTTCTTCTAACATGTTCTAGAGGATGTATCAAGTGTTTCCATTTTTTCATTCACAATGTGACACACATAGAATGAAAATGTGACATTTACGACACTTGTGACAAAAGTGCGACACTACTGACACTTGCGACAATGAGAATGTGTCATTATCGAAGCGAGGAATTTTGACGTGTAATACTATTTGCAGTAGTCAACAAAGATATATATTAGTGAAAAAATGATTATTAGAGCTTCTAAACAAGATGCTAAAGTCAAGTAAATGATGGCAAGAGATAAAATAGTAAGCATAAGTACAAATCGAGTATAAAGGCATAAAATTTAGCATCAATGTAAGGATGTTATAAAAAAGTATTGCAGATATTTATTTGCAGCCTTATGGATGTAGAAAACAAGTTGTTACAGCAGAAAAATCAACCACCAAAACTTGCCAAAATTCCACCCAAAAGATGTGCTAGGACTAGTCGATTATGCTCGCAAATTATTAGCAATTTTTTATAGTTGAAATGTGAGTTATCAGTAATAAAAATAAATATTTGATCCATCCCTAATGGATGTTTATTTTAATGAGTTATATCTATAAGAATACCAAGCCAATCAAGACACCTTAGGGTCCTTGACAAGCTCTTAAAATGTAGAAAAGTTTCCCACTTGAACAAGATCAATATCTCACTAAATCACATTTACCACGGAAAACAATTTATTCCTCCAATGGAAAATTCATATTAGTGCCTTTAAAATATGGGTGAATGGAGTCTTAGAAGTATTATTTATATCAAAAAAATACCTAGGGGTGTATATCCTCTTACTCCCTAGGGCATGCCAATCAAACTAGGCTAAATCTAGGAGGGTGTACACACTCGTACTTCTTCTAGAAACCCTTCCCAAAAATGACTTATAAACTTACAAGATAAGTTGAATATTAATGGAGGGTGTATACAACATAATCCTAGGGTTTCAACCAACAATGACCAAGAACAAGCAAGAAAGAACTAACAAATGCATATTTTCCTTACCAATTCCAAGGGAGAGAGAGATCAAACCCTAGTTCACGAAGCAAATTTCCATCCAAGAGAAAGAACATAAGCCTTCAAGAGGGGTGCACTACTTTATATCAAGCATTCACCAAGAATTATTTTCACACAAGAGAGATACCAAAAATTCCCAAGAGGGCACAAATTCCAGCCAATATGTCTTCTCACAATGGGAGAGCTATGATGAAAATGAAATAAAGATGATCTCTTTTTATACAAATCATATAAAACATAGTTTTTACACATTCAAAGGGTAAGCCACATTATAAAGGGATAAAAACCATTACTCTTTCCCCTTTTCGAAAATAACATTTTTTTACTCATAATTTGCACATAAGATAAACCCTAGAGACATGACGTCACCCTCTTGGGGAAACTCTTTGGCACTTTTAGGTCAAGTTGTTGTGTTGGAAATGAGTGTGATAGGCCTCCTAAGGCCAAATTTATTCGAGGTAATCCTCTCCTCCATGATCCAATGCCCCCCTCCCTCAAAACATGCCAACACCACCAAACCCTATCCATAGGGTGATGTCAATCCCTTTAAAGGTGACATTTTACCCTCCAAAGGAAAGTCGTTTGTCTTGTAGGGGCTAGGTGAGATCCTCCAAGGTGTCATCTAGGACTCCAAAGGCATATCATCATCATCTAATGTGTGGTCCCTGGTACCCAACCTGTGGGTTTCAATCCCCAAGGAAGCCCAAGCTAGGCTTGTTCCTCCAAAACTTTCCACCAACTAGGTCCTGCAAAGACAATGAATATGACCTCCAAGGATATCAAGTAAATAAAATCAATAAAAGAGACATTTAATCATGTGCATCCAAACTAACGCATCAAAATAAACAATTTCTCAAACACCTTATGCAATTTTCCAAGTTTAGGTACGAGAGGGTTGACAAAGCGACCTATTGGGTGAATCGTACCATAAGTTTAGGAGTGTTTTCCAAGAATACCTTTCTATAAGTCATGTGGATGAAGTGACATGGATGGGGGTAAGACTTTTGGGCATCGGGCACACAAAATACAAGGGGTTGTAGTGTCTCATTTATGGGTTCCTTTGTAGAGGGTTTTCTGCACCTTCATTTTCAATGCAACATTTTTCCAAGCCCATTTATTGCCTTTTATTCCTTTAAGATGTTTCCAGATTGAAGCCAAGGTGGGGATTCTACCTAATCATGAAAACAAATTTACACCTTGAGTCTACCTTGGTCACATCATGCTTCCCCAAGTTGAAAACATGTGTGGGGCTTCTACCTAAGAGTTAAAAACAGTTCCCACACATGCTTCACCTTCGTTGGCATTTTGTAATAATTATTTTTCATGGGTCCCATCGGTTTTTTATGAGAGACATTTCCTTGTCCTCGGGATCCCTCAAAGAGAATATATAAGGTCAATGATTGGATTTTATATTTTTCCATTTACAAGCCTCTGGTCCTTCAGCCCCTTCTTCCCATGAAATTATGGACAACCCCTTCTTGGGTCAGTACACTCGAAAATCCCAAAAGATAAGGAGATGAGGGGATGAAACATGGAAAGAGACAAGTATGGTCAGGAATGGCATGATGACTCATCAAGAATACACCCCAATAGAAAACCTATCCTCAAGGGTGACCCACTTACTAGGGAGAAATATCAACCACCAAAGTGAAACAAGGAAAAGTGCATAATGTCCAAGCAAATGTTACATAATCAAAACAAGTTTAAAATGCAGCAAACTCGAATGCCTCAATTTGAAATTACACTCACCATAATACGTGTCTTGTACCTCATGGAGAAAGACCCAATGTCTTCTGGAAGACATTTTATGTGGTGGATACTGTCGTGATGAACCTGGAAATGTGGTGATGAGGCGGGTCTTTATCTGTGAAAGTGGACATTGTTGGTCAGGTTGTCTCTCGATACTCCATGTATGCAACCTGAGGGCCTCAATACATCATCTCCTTAGTTATCCCTAGGAGTTGGGGATAACATATGGCTCCTACTTGGGAAGATGTACTCATCTTAGAGTGCATGAGAACCGCAACATATCCCAATGGACCTGTACCTACACTGTAACATAAAACCATAAAATATAGGGTGCTTCTATCACCCTTTGTCCATATATATCAAAACCAAAATGACAACTAATCTATAAAAGAAAATTTTAGCATTTTTCAAAAAATTCTAAACTAAAAATGAAATCAATATTCAAGTAGAAAAAAGTGAAATATGAAATGTAGCTAAGCTACCATGATCAATCAATATGTAAATGCAGTAAATCAAATGACCTAGCTACTTACCTGGCCCTGGGTCCTGAAGAAGTCACTTGCCACCTTGGAAATAATGTTTGAGGAGGGATCCATTTATCGATAATGGAATCCTCCTCCCTTATGTTGTGGATAAATAAAAATCATTTGGCCCAGATATTTCCTCTATTTTGTAGGGCCCCAACCAAAGACTGTCAAATATTTGATGCATTCTAGGTTTTTCTCTCCTCTTGTCCCACATTAAGACCTAGTCCCCCTTATTTAAATCTCTTTTCATTTCTCTACGATCAAAAGTACCTTTTACCTTCTCTTGGTTCTTTTCCATTTCATCAAAGGCCATTTTTTGAGTTTCATCTAATTCCATAAGTTGATCAATTCACCCCTACAATGCTTCTTTATTTGTGGAAAATTGTTGGGCTATTTGTAGTGTTGGAATCTGGAGGTTTATAGGTAGGCGTGATTCTAACCC
>ML781837.1:0-16094 GCA_009831015.1 Picea engelmannii
CTCATGGTTAAGTCCAAATGCATCTCCATAAAACCATTCTTTGCAGTGTTCACATCCAACATAGAAAAGTTTTGGGTTGTAGGACTCACAACAAAGAAAGCATCTAGGACCCTCTGCAACACCCATTAAACATGACACGAGCAGAGAATGCCATATAATAGATTCAATTCACAAAATTATGGAGGTGTCTCCAATCTCCACTGCTTAACAATGATCGAAGGTGGCAAAAACTTTTGTTCAAACTCCTTGTTTATTGAAAATGGAAGTTCCTTCAGCAGAGCAGCTCTAACACTATCATACACAAGCGATCATGCCTGAGACTGCATGTAATTATTCCCTTTCTTCTAGGCAGACTTGCTTTGGCATTTGGTGATCTTGTTGGCAACGATAAACATTTTTTTTTTAACACCATTGACACTCGACATCCATTCGCAAAGAGAGATTGACACATGGGACTGCGACTCGGCACATGACGAACCCTCAGTTGATTGATAGTGATAGTGGTCTGACACTTGGCGTTAGGGCTTTGACAGATTCAACGTTGCGTTTTTGTTTATTTGCACAGTGGGATATATCCACATCAATAATAAGAAAGCCGCCATGTAGTATTTATATACGGAGTGGGATAACTCGGGAGCAATCTTTCCTCCCGAGTTATTTTTTCGAAACGTTTTTCAGCGATGTAGTTTTAAATTTCTAGTCGATTTAGAAGTCTGATCGATTTTTGAGCATCTGGGTTGGTTTAAAATGGGGCAAAACCTCTAAGATTAGGTTTTGAAATGTATTGAAACTTTGAATCAATGTCAAACTCAGGCCATCCTTAAAAATCTGGTCGAATTCAAGCCCATTTTTTTATCTGAAAAGAATGAAGATTGCTCCCTAGTTAGCTTACTCCTTTATATACACCAGCACTTGCATCATTTGTAGTGCACTCTTGGGTTGCTCCTCCCCTTGGCCGCATGGTGTTTGGTCTTTGGGCGCTAACTTGTGATGTGTTGAATGCTTTGGCATGTTAGCGTGAAATGAATTGAAGATTAGGTATGAAACATTTGAGTTGGAGATTGGGCCTCATGACCATTATTTTTATAAAACCCTCCAAATAAACTTTAGCAAGCCCTCAAGCACAAAAACATTTTTTATTTCCTCACCATGTAAAATTTTTGCCCCAAACTCCATATTGTTGTCGATCACAGCGTTTAGCATTAGAAATCAACTACCTGGTGCTACAAAATCATCGGAGTCAGAAGCGCTACGAAATGATCTAGTTCATTGGCACTGCAAAAAAATGCCATGTCTCTACAAAATTGACCATATTTGATGATTCCAATTTATGTGCTAACACATATAATCTAGCAAATCACACATTTACAATTCAATCTCCATTTTAACTCTACATGGGTTTTCAATCATTGGATCCTTGCAAACTTCATTTGGCATCACCTCATCTAGTGACTAAACATTATAAGAAAAACACAAAGCTAAGACCTGTATATGAAGCAACATTGTCAACAAGTCCTACATATTATTCTCTACATCGAGTGAAGCGTAAACATTAATAGGGATCAATTTCTCTACCCCTGCGTAAAGCACAATACACAGATGGATAATAAGAGAGCTACTCGTCATTTTCAAATTGGTGACAAAGATTGGTTAAATTTGGACAATCTAAGATTCATGTAACCTACTCATCACAAATTGAAACCGTCTTGCTATGGTCTAGAAAGAATCATCCAAAAAACTAGTACTAAATCATTTTCAAGTTGAATCTTCAATCTCACCTAAGATTTTATCATGTTAAATAATAAGAATAACTAAAAAGAAATTACATGACCACTGGAAAAACAAATGTCTTTAGATATATTTTTTTCTAGGATACAACATCCGGGGGAAACCCTTAAGTACTTTCCCTCATTTCGAGGATGGTATCCAAGGTAGACCCTAGATTCGTTAGGGCACAAGGTCGTCAACAATGGAGGCTCAAAGCCATTACAACAATATGTTCATTGTGAGCTCAACATGTCACTTACAAGAATAGAATCTAGGTGTGGTAACACTCCAACCCACAACCACTAGAACTCAACCCAATTGACCTTTATATATATATATATATATATGAATTGAGGAGGAGCAAACTATCTATAATTGCAAGAAATTTTCTTTTTGGGGATGTTGTAAATTTCTAGGTAACTTTTAGGGTTTCGAATTTACATCAAATGGGTTCAAATAAATTTTGGTGTTTACTTCATCTCAAGAAAACATCTCATCCATTCACAATTCAATTTATATTGGAGTTTTTTGTATCTATAAATCAATCTATGACTTTCCCAGATTACATTTTAGCCAAGTTTAACAGGTTCTAACTAATTTTAAAAAGTGTACAAAGCTATTTAATAGAATACTTTTATTTAACTTTACAAAAACTCTTTAGAATCTATCAAACCAAGAGTCAAATAAATACACTTATCTAATTGAAATTTATCTCCCCTAAAAGTAGCTATCAATAATTCATACTTCTTATGTGACCAAAAGGATAACCTTTAAACTTAAAACCAACCTAGATCCATCTTAATTCTAGATCTCTCAAGTGTCAAATCCCTCAAAGTGAAAACCTTTTTTAGGGTGCCAACTTAAGAAAATATTTACACATTAATAGATTTGGTTCCTCTCAATACTTAATAAATCCAAAGTTAAAATAAATCTTATAGATACATTTAAAATAAAAATATTCCACCTTAAAAACTCTTGACCAAAATTGAGAAGATATTAACTTACAACCACCTTTATAGAAAAAAGCACTCTTCTTAAAATTTGAACGACACCAACGATTCTTCACTACCTTCATATTTGGTCCGCAAAAGGGAACACTTTCCTATCGAGCCAAATGAATTTCAAAGACCACGTTCCAACAAAATATTTTAGCATTGTGATGAAAGCATTGGTGTCTAATGCTTCTCCCCTTAAGAGGAATGATGAGTAATTATGTAATTTATTGATATAGACAATTAATAGTCATATTTAGAAAAAACCATAAAAACATAAAGACATGCAAATAGATAAAAGCATCTAGAAGGGTTTTGAGTTAAACAGTTCTGAGTTAAACATACGAGGACTTTTGAGAAGAAATCGGATCGAGGGTTTCCGTAGTAAAACCCTATCCCTCTCTCTAGGTTTTAATCCCTTGGCGTTTTATTTTGTCCTCTTCCCCCACGACGATGCTCTCGTCGTTTTCTCTTGGTTTCTTTCTCCAGCTTGTACGTGGCACTGCAACCCTAGCCCAAGTCGCATCATCGGATATCACTCCCATTCAATGGAAGAAAAAGTCGTATATTTTGACCATGTGGATGGCTATTGCTATATCTTCGATTCTAATGTCGAAATTGTTAGCCGTAAACGTGTGATTTGGTCCTCGTGTCCGGATGAATCGTGCCCTCTCTTTTGGAGTAGGTTAAATAGGAGTAAACAAACATGTTTTTCAGGTATAAAATGGTCTCGAATCTAGTTAGATTTTCAGGGGTATTCTGAGTTTTGTATGGATCAAAGTTCCATGCATTTCATAACCTCATTTTAGGAGTTTTGCCCCATTTTAAATCAACCCAGAGACTCGGAAAATCGACCAGAATTTTGCATTGGCTGGAAATTTAAAACCGCACCATCGAAAGACTTGCTGGAAAGGTAACTCGAGAGGAGAGATTGCTCTCGAGTTAGCCCACTCCCTCTCTTTTCGCTAGTTGTGAGCCCATTGACAGCTAGGATGTCACTTGCCCCTCTCATTGAAGTTTCCACCCGAGGGATTTCCTCTAAGGCTCGTAATTCTCCCCCATCAACGGTCCCCCGCCTTTCATCTCCCCTGCCTATGGTTTCTAAATGTTTCTCGCCCAACCCAGGTGAAATCTCAGGTGGAAAAAGGTGAGGAGGTTCTTGTTGCAACAAAGGTGCCATGTCATGTTCTTGGTTCGAAGCCTCCTTGTAAAAAGGAGTGTTAGGGTTCAAAAGGAAAAAATAAAAAATGGTAGTTAGACAGGATATTCAAATTGTTGATGTTTCGGAGCTTATTGCCACAGATGCGATGGGCCTTTTTTGTGGAAAATTGGTGCACCCAAACTCCCTTCGGGGCTAGTTATCCCAAAATTGGGAACTCGTTTTGGGTTACTTCCCGATGTTTCACATTTTATTTCACGATTGGATTTGCTTTAAATTCATGAATAATTCAAACTTGTTTGATATTATGAAGTGTAGTTGGAAATGGGGACTATCCAGGCTTTTTTTGAAGAATTGGGATGTCAATTTCGACCCTCGTCGAGAATCTATATCCACAACCCAAATTTAGGCCATTCTCCATGGCCTCTCATTTCCTTTTTGGTCATCGGAAGCCTTGGAATTCATTGGCAACAAACTAGGTTGTTATCTTCGTTTAGAAAGACAATGAGACTTGACGCAGGACCACAGGTGGTTGTGGTTGTAGATTGAAGTAGACCTATCGATAGGTATTTTTGAGGGGATTGAACTAGTTATCGATGGGCCCTCTTGGAATCAAAGAGTGGATTATTGGAGAATCCCATTCAAATGCTTCAATTTCCATAAGGTTGGCGACATTCATGCCCAGTGCAGTCTCCTTACCCCCGCGTCTTCCTCCAAGGAAACAATTATGGTCAAAGGCGAAGAAGTAGGTGAATTTTAATGGAGGGGAACAAGACTTTCTGAAGCCAATTTTTTGTGAGCAGTACGGTCCTCTAGCAGAAGTCAAAGTGTTTGTCGACCCCCAGCAGGTGATGCTACCATTCTTGTCCCACAAGCAGATTATCAGGCAGTTGAAGCAGGTAAGAGTGATTCTCCTACTCCCTCACATATTTCGTTTCTTTTGAATGAAGACTCTCCATCCCCCCTTACCCGTTTCCTCTCCTTTGGTTTCCAGGCCCACCACCCCTCCTCTCCTCTTGTCCCCGATGTCAGGCTCTAATCTTAGTCCCTCTTCTCCAAGGACTAGAGCCTCTCCTTCCCGGGTCCTGAAATAAGCATGGCACCAGGCTCCCTCTCTCAGGCTAAGGCTTTTTCCTCTCTCCCCTATGCTATGAGCTCGTCGTCAGGCTTGAGGCCTCTTTCTATCCCCTCCCTCTCTCGCCTATGTCCCTGTTGCTATCCCCCCCTTCCCTCTCCTCTCCCTTTTCCAACTCTCAAGCAACCTCCTCTTTCAAATCTCATTACCTTCTCAAGCCTCGAGGGAAGCCAAAGTCAAGTGAGGTTTGTGTTGGGGGTTTAGCTTTGGATAAGCCCCAGGGATCTCAGGTGGGAAGAAAATCCCACCTTTCCCTGGCCCAAATCCAAGCCTCCAAAGACATCAGCAAGGGAAAATAGTCCACAATCAATCGAGTCCTCGGAGCAAGCACCGCCCGGGAAAAGGGAAAGTCATGATCTGTCTATCCCTCAATCTTTGCGGGGTTGGGGGTGCCCCTAAGATGCTAGCCCTCAAGTGATTGATCTATTCTTCTTCTCCAGATGTGTTGTTCTTCCAAGAAACGATATGTGAAGGCTCAAAGGCCTAGGAGGTTGTCTCCCCTTGGCTAAAGGACCGGTCCATTGCTTCCATGTACTCAGAGAGCCACTCTGGAGGCATTATTATGGCCTAGAGTCCAAAGTTTAAAATCATATCCTCATTTTATCTTCCTTCGGGAATTATGGTAGATTTTATCTGCTAAGATATTTCGATGCCCTTTCGATTTATTAACATCTACGATCCTTATGAAGATAATAAGCCCTTCTAGGAAAATTTGGCGACTTCAGGTTGTCTTTCAAGACCTAATGTTATCCTTGGGGGGGGAACTCAATTTTACATTGTCCTTGGGAGTGCATCCTCAATGGACCCCCTTGAAGGTTTCTTTCACCATTTCTTGATTTCTCAGCATTTGATAGAATTGGAGCCTCTTAAGCTCCCCCCGACGTGGTGAAATGGGCATGAGGGGGCGGATGCCATTGCTAAGTGACTCAATTGTTTTCTTGTTTCAAAAGAATTTGTTGATGTTTTGGTAGCTGTGGGAGGTATTAACCTCTAAGTGTAACCTTTGTACTTAGAATAGAATATTCTGGGATTAAGAGAACCATTAAACAAATGTGTGAAAGCCCTGGAAGAGAATTCAGCCCAAGGAGAATAATAATAAAGAATTGGAAGGCCCCAGAAAGAGAAGTCGGCCCCCCCTGGAAAAGTCACCTGACAGACTTAGTATAAATAAAGGTAGGCGTTGGCTCATTTGAAACACACACACTCAGTTAGGGCGCAAGTTTGAGGAGCAGTAGTTGCAGTGGTGACACAGAAGGGGAGCACATATCTGAGGAAGGTAATGCAATAGTTGCAGTAGTGAAGTCTCCCCTTGCTCAGTCTTTCTGGTATCTCTCTCTTGTTCACTTATCTTGGTGAAGGTACCATCTATTGTTATTGTGATGTTGTTGCAGCAATGGTGTTTATGGTTAGGGTTTATTTGTTGGCTCTAGTGTGGACTTTCCATAATCATTATATCTAAGAAAAGGTTATTGTGCTCGGGGGTGGCATATGTGAATACCTATGGTTGGGTGACAATGATGTGACATTGTCTATGGTTAAACGAGCATACCAAAATTTTAACATGGAATTAGAGCTAGTTTCTTTCATAACAGTCTAACCATTGAAAGGAAGATCCTCAGTTTCCCCATTGTCAAGCTCATTGAGCACTTACTAAACCCACTAAGAAGGCCGCCTAAGGAGGGCGCATCTTTTCCTCGGATCAGATCTGCAATTTTCTGAAGTTGATAAATTAGGGTTTTCTCATAAAACCCTAGGTCAAGGCATATGGCATTTAAAGGATGAGTTGAAGTTGATTCTTGGGGAAAGGAGGTCACCTTGGAATAGCAAGGTTCATTGAAGAAGAAATTGAAGAGCCAGAGGGAGATGAGGCAGTCCCAGTTGCAGCACCAATTGCAGTGTCAGTTGCAGTACCAGTTGCAGTGCCTCTGGACTAGTGAAGTTTTTGTGAAACGTTGGGCCTAATTTTTGGTTGTCCTAGTGCGCCTTATTCTAGCACATCTCCAGCTACCTTCATATTGCAAGTTGGAGCCCCTTGAAGTTTTAGGATTCGTCATTTCTTGTCGTTGTTTGTCGCTCATGTCGGAGGTATGTACTTTTATATGTTTAAATTGTATCACTATCTTGAGGGTGTTTGCAGGAGAAGGGATCTTTTTTCCAAACAATAATCGTAAATCTAGAGGGATCTCAGATCCAACACATTTAGGGGAACAATGCACTCCAGGTTTAATTGTTTTGATATGCCTCTAGTTGTTATGGCATTATTGTGATCTTATGAACATCTAGATCACATTTTTGATCTATTAAAGTTATGATTATTTATGGTCAAAGTTAAAGTTACAAGCTGACCTTAGTCAAAGTATTAGATTGATTGAGGTTGAGACTTTAGATTTTATTTGCATTATATTCCCTAACTCCAATTTCTGTCAAGAAAGCCTATTGTCTTAGTCCAAGGGACAGGTTGGAGAGAGTACGTGTCATCTTGAGTGAAGGAGACTTGGAAGAAAAGCAAACTTGATAAGTTTGGTTTATTAAATTGATAAGTTTCCAATTTGCACATATCAAACTTGATAATCGATACATTACAAGTAAACACTTGAAAGGTTCTATTACTGCTATCTACAATGAATACTTGGTAGCATGTGAGTACTATTGATATAAATGCTTATTTTAGTTGTTTTCAAAATGAACTAACATCTCCTCTAGGAGATATTTCTTGTTTTGCTTCCAAGCAAGTCACCTTGTAATGCTATGATGATTACCATGAAATTGTCTTTTATTCTTGTTACCATAGATATGTTCTTATGAAAATGCTATTATATTGGAAATACTTTTGGTCTTGTTTCTCTTGTCTCGGGTAGGTTATCTTGTAAATTCCATGGAGGTTACCATGGAATATTGTTGTTCTTGTTTCTTGTTCCGAGAAGGTCACGGGTGATAACTCTAAGGGGAGATATAGTGATGGTTGCAAGAGGCAACATATTAGATGGTCTCTAGTTTGAGACATGGAGCAGACTATCCAGATAAGAAGTTGTATACACGACCGTATACATCCATGTACTGAAGAAAAAGAGGACGAAGTTAAAACCTTCTGGCAAGAAGGGTACTTTTGTGAGATATAAAGTATCTCATATGGAGATTGATTGTAAGGAGAAAAAGGCTCCAAAGATGACCGAACAAATCCCTTTAGTTCAGTTGATCACTCTTCAGATCATCAGGAAGAGTTAGTAGAGCGAGAAGGGCCTACCCATAATCGTTGCAGTGACCAGGAAGAGACCAACATGGTCCCTTGATACTTTGTAGGATGCAAAATGGATACAGATATGTGGTATTGATAAGCCATATCATGAGGAGGACTAGATGGCTCCACTAGTGGTGAGGCAGGTGGCCCCACCAAGTACCAAGTCAGAAGGAGCTAGAGTTCAGAGGGAGTCATCCCTCACGATCTAGTAGGGAGGAGCAACCTCCCCGGGATCGTTCATAGGAGATTAGACTTCAGAGGAGATCATCACATACAAAGGGAGCAGATGGCTCCGGAGATTATATAGACTCAGAGGGATTCAAGCTTCAAAGGGAGCATGGAGACTCAAAGTGATCCTAATCTCATAGAGAGTCAATGGATTAGAGACTTTCATTCAGAAAGCATTCCTCCTCGGATTCAAATGGAAGAGAGAGACGTCTTCCAAGACTAACAGACAGATGTCATGGGTTGAGGAGGCTAGATCGTAGCTTCATATACTTCTAGGAGATGTGAGATCTCTTGGGAGGATTTCCTTGTTTCAGTAGACTTTGTTATAGTGATAGAGGAGGAATCCAGTTAGAAGGATTGGGATATGGATCTTTTCCTTGGGTCCGAGACTAGAAGGGAAGTCAGTGGTGAAGGAGTCTCATGTATGCATATTGAAGAAGACTTTGTACGGGCCTAAGCAGGCACCCAGGGCATGGTACGACATAATTGATAGTTTCCTGATGAGCTTGGGCTTTACCAAGAGTAAAGAAAATTCCAACATTTACTACAAGGTTGTAAACGGTGGTCTAGTGATATTATTGTTATATGTGGATGACATGTTTCTAATAAGGGACGAGAAGCTCATCAATGATTGCAAGAGGAAGCTTGTTGCAGAGTTCGAGATGAAAGACCTGGGTATGATGCACTATTTCTTGGGTCTAGAGGTATGGCAAAGACCAGATGAGATTTTCCTGAACCAAGGAAAATATGCTGAAGAGATTCAGAATGATGGATTGTAAGGCCATGCCTACCCCAATGGTGACAAATCTTAAGTTATTGAGTGATACATCTTCAGAGATGGTGGATGTCACCATGCATAGACAAATTATTGGTTCATTGATGTATTCAACCAACACGCGGTCCGATATATGTTTTGCAGTGAACACATTGAGTCAGTATGTCACAGATCGGAAGAGTACATATGGATATTTCTTCAGTTTGGGATCATCTATGATCTCATGGTTTAGCAGGAAGCAGACTAGTGTGGCGCTCAGTACAACTGAAGCAGAGTATATAGCAGCGTGTTCATCTAGCAACGAAGCAGCATGGCTTCAGAAGTTGCTTGAAGGATTGTTTGATCTCTAGTTAGAGGCGACTTGTATCTAGTGTGACAACTAGAGTTGTGTGAAGTTGTTAGAGAACCCGGTGTTTCATGACAAGTCCAATCATATCAAGATCAAGTACCATTATATCAAAGATATGGTGCAAAAGGGAAGATTGAAGCTCCAGTATGTCGCTACAGATGAGCATATAGCAGATGTGTTGACCTAGCCTTTGTCAAGGGTGAAGTTTGAGTACTTCAAAGACAAGCTTGGTGTGGTCTAGAAGGATGTCCCTCGTAAAAGGGAGTGATGAGTCACATATGCGATTCTTGGGGCAGTAGCTTGCAAAGTGTGGTAGCCGCAAGTGGTCATTTACAGGCACGTCATTGACTATGGCACCAATCAGCATGACCTCGCACAAGGTCAACAAATGTCGAGCCTTCGAGGCTGGCGAGTTTCCTGAATTTTCAAGCTAGAGGGCCGACCTGTGTGGTTGGAGGTGTTTCATAGCCTTGGGCTAGATGGGTAGTGTGTACGCACTACATCACCTAACCCTCATGGTTAGATGCCCAGTCATTGTGGGTTGGATGCCTGGTGTGCCAACCAAAAGGGTAAGCTTTAGGCTAGTTGCCTATTTCTACATAAGTGGTCGTTGATCCAGACTCCGTGTTAGTGTGTTGGATGGCCCTATGTACATGAGTGGTTTTTGATCTACACTTCGTGTTAGTGAGCTAGATGACCCTATGTACATGAGTGATCGTTGATCCAGACTCCATGTGAATGAGTTGGATGATCTTATATGAGAACTAGATGCCATATTATGTGTGAGTTGGCAAGTTACAGTTGCCCAGACTCTGTTTGGATTGGGTAGTAACGCAGTTTTGTGTAAACTGGCTCAACTACATATTCTAGATTTTGTGTGAGTTGGATGGTTGCCTAGTTCTATGTGAGCTAGATGAAATCCATGTAATGACATACGGTCCAAGAGGACAATGAGGTTGTGTCCACTAGAGAGATGCTACATGTGTTGATGAGGCCCCAGATGCATGACTATGACACGACCATCAGATAGTCTGTGTGTGTGACTAAGACATAGCCTATGTGGCTATGATGGCGATACTTGTGACATGATCTGTTTGATCATGAGATGGCCTATGTGTCCATGCTACTTGAGACATGATCTATTTGATCATGAGATAGTCTGTGTGTCTATAGTGATGCTACCTGTAGACTGGTCTGCAAGACCATGTGAGTCTTGCCCATGCCATGTGAGATTGATGGATGTGTTTGAGACCATTGCGTGAGGAACATCTTAGTTAATATCTCCTTAGCTAAGAGGGAGTGTTGATGTTTTGGTAGTTACGTGAGGTATTAAACTCCAAGTATAACCTTTGTACTTATAATAGAATATTTTGGGAGTAAGAGAACCATTAAACAGATGTGTGAAAACCCTAGAAGAGAAGTCGGCCCAATGAGAATAATAATAAATAATTAGAAGGCCCCAGAAAGAGAAGTCGGCCCCACCTGGAAAAGTCACCTGACATACTAGTATAAATAAAGGCAGGCCCTGGCTCATTTGACGCACACACACTCAGTCAGGGCGCAAGTTTGAGGCGCAGCGATTGTAGTAGTTGCAGTTGTGACGCAGAAGGTGGGGTGCAAGTCTGAGGAAGGTGACGCAGTAGTTGCAGTAGTGAAGTCTCTCCTTGATCAGTATTTCTGCTATCTCTCTCTTGTGCACTTCTCTTGGTGAAGGTACGCTCTATTGTTATTGTGTTGTTGCAGCAGTGGTGTTTCAGGTTAGGGTTTATCTGTTGGTTCTAGTGTGGACTTGTCGAAATCATTTTATCTAACAAAAGGTTATTGTGCTCGGGGGTGGCATATGTGAATGCCTATGGTTGTGTGACAATGATGTGACATTGTCTATGGTTAAACGAGCATACCAAAATTTTAACAGATTTGATCAGTGGCCAATGGATTCTCAAGAGTTGTGTGGCTACAAGGGGCCTCTAGGACCATATCCCTATAATCTTGAAATTGGATTCAAAGGTGTTGAAACCTCTCCTTTTTCGATTCAGCCCCCTTTGGCTCTAGGAGGAGGATTACATCTCTCTTGTTCATAAGGAATGAACTCAGATTTCAGAGGTTTATGAGGATTCTTACATGAAACAATTGGCGGAAAATCTAGCTCGGATTAGATCAATATCCAAAGCCTGGGTAGTTTCTTTTAGGAGAAAGACCCAATCCCAACTAGTGGACACTGGAAGAAAAACTCACAACCTTATGGTGGAAAAGAGCATCTTCCCCTATCTTTGGAGGACGATAAAGCTCTTAAATCAGCCATGGCTCTTAGGTTGGATCTATTGGAAAAAGAGGAGGTGAAGTGGAGGCTAAAAAGCAAGACCCTCTAGATAAAAAAAGAGGTGAAGTGAAGGCTAAAAAAGCAGGACCCTCTGGATAAAAAAAGAGGTGAAGTGAAGGCTAAAAAAGCAGGACCCTCTGGATAAAAGAAGGTTATAGCAACATTAAATTATTCCATAAATTCACTAGCTATCGCAAAAACTTAAATATGATCTAGGAGATTCAAAACTCGAAGGGGGTCTTGGTCTCCTCTTTGGAAGTTGAACTTGATGCTAAGAAGTCTCATTTCGAAGCTTTATTCAAGGAGCCCCTTGGTAGCTAGATAGATAAGATTTTGAAGGTCATCAGTATTTTTTCGAGGGTCTTCTCAGATGAAATGAACAATATTCTAAAAGCTGAAATAACACCAAAGAAGAAATTAGAGCCACTTTATGGTCTATGCAGAAGGGCAAGAGCCCGAGGCCAGAAGGTTTTACCGTTGAATTTTTCCATGGTTTCTATGATATGATAAAATTTTATCTGTTAAAGGTCATCAAAGAATCACAAAGAAATGGAAAAATATTGAGATCTTTCAACTCTACACACTTGGCCCTAATCCCTAAAACTCAGGAGGCAAAATCCTTTAATGATTTCAAGCCCATATCTTGTTGTAATGTTATTTATAAATTGATTTCAAAGACCATTGCAAATCATCTTAAGCCTATGCTAAGCGAGATCGTATCAGAGGAACAATTTGGTTTTTTGTTTAACAGACAAATCCATGATGCAGTGGCATTGCCTCAAAACCCTATATTCCATTCACACAAAAAAGATCCCTCCAATTGTTTTGAAGTTAGATTTGTTGAAGGCCTATGACAAGGTAAATTTGGTGTATTTGCACTTGGTAATGCTACAAATAGGAATGTGCCTCGCAGTAGTAAATTGGATCATGGAATGCTTGAGTACTGTGTCTTTCGCAATCCTCATAAATGGATCTGCCTCTAAATGTTTCTCCTCGGCTCGAGGGCTTCGCTAGGGACACCCTTTATCGCCCTTTCTTTTCCTTCTTGTGGCTGAGAGGTTAAACCAGGTTATGAGTGTTACTAGATTAAATGGAGAAATGCAGCGGAGTAAAATAACCCCATCGGAAGTCCTCTCCCATATTTTATTTCTCCCATCGGAAGTCCTTCACTTCTCAGGTGTGGGCTCTTTTAACCCAAAAATTCACTCCTAGATCAAGTTGGTCATCGGCAAGCCTTGAGTGTTGTGTTTGATTGTGGCTCTCCCGACAGATCTGTTTTATTTCTGGAGGCCTTTTCCATGTCTCATTTATCTGTCAAAGTTATTTCTGATCTGGCCACCAAGGTAACTAAAGAGTTCGAGAACTAGCCCAAATAGGTCAATCCTCAAGTGCCCTACATGCCAAACCCTCAACTTGGAGATCCCATTGGTGTAAATTTTTCCATAAACATCTAAAAAGACAAGCATGTAGAAAATTTTTATGTAAAGATGATTCAAAGATAGACAAAATGAATTATAGAGTTGGAATATTCACTCCATATTTCACCTTTTTGGAGACCATAAATATAAGACTCAAATGCTTTAGATATGGCAATCAGATAAGATTTTTCTATCCCCACTTTCTTATCTTCATGCAAGCATTTGTCTTGCTTTCTTCTTAAAATCCTCATATCTATATTTTAGGATTCCAAGATTGCATTGAATGCCTAACCATTTACCTTCCCACCAATAAACTTTGAATGAAACCAACTAAACTTCTATACCTCCTACTAAAAACCTATGGCTAAAAGCTTCAACTAAGAGAATATAAAGGCTGAAGAATAATGGGAAACCAATTAAACTACTAGTAGTTTCACCAAGAAAATGTAACCAATGTTGGCTTTTGTATAATGGTTGGAGATAAGACCTACACTCGAATATGTACAACTGTGAATTCACCAGCGTAAGCAGCAGTGAAGTTTACCCGTCCATCGGTGAAGACATAAGAACAAGATAGAGATCATCACACCCAGAAGATGAAGAGAATGTTTTGTTGCACAGTGAGGGTAAGGAGATTACTTGTTTATTTCTCTTCTCGTGAAACAAGGATTTCCACGTGCACAAACTTGCGTTGGGCATGAGTATTCATGAATTGATGTGTTCGAGTTGTGTTTTAATCTAGAGGACTGCATTTTTATTCATTTACTTATTATTCCCACTTAACCTGTCGTTCGCTCAATTCTTGCCTTATCGAGTTTGCAAGCTTTTGTCTTCGCCCTTCCTTCCATTAGGCAAGCGACGATTAACGTGTCCTTACCTTTCACTCATAACATATAATATAGAAATAATGTCGATATAATTAGCATAAATCCATCTTAATCGGAGATCTATCAAGTATTCAGAGGAATCAAATCTCTTTAGGTGAAAACATTTTTTAGAATGTAAAACTTAGAAATGTAAGGTTTTCACTTCTAGAGATTTGATTCCTATTAATGTTTGATAGTTCTGAAGTTAAGATAGATCTATACTAATTTATTATTAGTTTATGTTGGTTTATTATTAGTTTAAAATGCATTTAAGTTACATTAACATCTTCCCATAATGAGCTATAATGGGCTTGTGTGTAATGAAGTCAACATAATTTTTTACTAGTTTAATGCTTTATTTTTATTTTAATGAGTTAAGTTACATGAACATCTCCCCTATACTAGACACATTGTACTAGGCAAGTTGTATTGCGTATATATATTTATATGCAATAGAACATACATAATTTTATTATTTTTATTGACGATATGTCAGACCTTAGCCTTTTCGATCTTTATCATGCAATAAGTTATTAGTCCCTGCCATGGGACTATAGCAATGAGTTTGCTTTTGATGTGACATTAATTTGTCTTTTACCATAAATTTGTGTATGCAATGTAATGTTTCACATAGGAAAATAAATATATTTTTTGGATATAATAAAAATATTTGTATTTCTAATTTCTAATTGGTTGATATAATTGGAGTGTTATTGCTCCCTTCACGTCTTTCAATATGTAGAATTAATTACATAATCAATAAATTTCACCAATAACCACATCTAAATATAAAAAGTTGTACTATGTATTTATTATTATGCAATATTATATTTATATTATGTTTATATTATATATATATATATATATATATATATATATATATATATATATATATATATATTATTTATAATATATTTATTATATTTATGAATATTATAGTTCCATTTAACTTATGGTTCATTATACATTTTGAATAACAAACAACCCTCAATTATTATCTTTTGACAAAAAATATTCATTACTTGTGCATTTAGTTATATTAAGTTTCATTATTCAACATGTATTTCCCAATTAACTCGGTAGGGAATAGGTTGCCATGCAACCGTTGTTGTTTATGTCTTTTACTAAAAAATATAACTTCGATATTACATTTCTTCAATTGTCCCATCAACATAGATATCAGTGTTACAGTGTTCTATTTGTCATTACAGTTGAGCTCACATAACGGATAAAAAAAATTAAAATTGTTAGTCCAATCCTATTTTTGAATGGCGGTATCTTTCAATGAGCCAAAGCTAATATTTCATTTATTTTCTTAACTATTTTATATTAAAAATTAGAAAGTACTTATTATGTTTCATTTAAATGAGTTCCCATTATTTTAAGTTAAATTTTAATTTAAAATTAAAAATTTGTTTTTCTTTATTTAATATATTTTTTTTTTCGTTTTTAAGAGTTCTCATTATTCTCGCTTAATTTAGTTTAATTTAAAATTAAAAAATTGTTTTTTTTAATTCAATATATTTTTCATACTGAAAACTATGATAAAAAGTTATTACATCAATCTTTTCAACCTCAATTCAAATCTACTTTCAAAATATCCTAAAACGATCTAACAAATATATCTCTTTTTCTTTTCTTAAATATTATATATTAAAAATTAGAAAGTACTTATTGTGTTTTATTTAAATGAGTTCTCACTATTCTCGGTTAAATTTAAATTAAAAATTTGTTTTTCTTTATTTAATATATATTTTTTTCATTTTAAAAAATTTCATTGTTCAAGATTAGTTTAATTTGAAATTAAAATTTTGTATTTTGTTTTTTTTTTTCAATATATTTTTCAT
>ML781837.1:18034-31080 GCA_009831015.1 Picea engelmannii
TAAGGAAACTTGTAATAAAGGAAACTTAATAATGGAAAGTAGGGGACATAGGGTAAAAAGCAAAAAGGAATCAGCAATTAAGGAGTTACTAAAATGAACTAAATTTTGGCAACTTCATTTTAGGAATGTTATTAAAAGCATGAAAGGGGATCTAGGAACCCTAGGAGTAATTTTAGGAGTGACTAAAGGGGGGTGAGGGAAATGAGTCTTTTAATTATTAAAAAGAAATTAATTTTTGGAGAAATGTGGGGGATGAGTGACACTTGGATGGCAGAGAATTTTTAGAGGATTGTCATTAAAAATTAAATTAATAATGATTTAGGAAAGTAGGTGGGTCTCAAATTTCTATAAAAGAAGGGGAAAAGGAAGAAGAAGGGGATGAACGGCGAGCGTAACGTTACGTTGTCGGATTGTGGCTTGATTGTTTGCTTGTGAGGAGTTGGGAATTTCTCAGCTGTATTGGAGTGGTAGCTCAGCCTTGGAGGCGAGCTGAGAAGCTAGTCTTATCTCTGGATCTTGTGTGGCCCCTTTGCGACTCGGGGGGCTAAGGGGGAAGCAGAGTACCCCTACCGATTGGCTGGGAGGTACCGGTGAGGTCGCTACGGTCGGCAAGCAGGAGCGGCAAGGAGCGCGGGACATCAATCCAGGCGATCGAAAGGGAAAAAGGTACGCGCATTGATTGGTAGTAGAATTCTTGGATGTAATTCTTCGTTGTAATATGGTAGTTGTATATCCTTGTCATTCATCGCTCTAGACTGTATAAAATCTTTTCTGTTGTAGTTCTAGACTGTATAAAATCATTCTGCTGTAATTCTGGACTGTGCAAATTGCTACAATCTTGTTGTATTTATGGAATCAAATTTTGTAAGTTTACTTGAGAGTCTTTGTTAATCTAGAATTGAACTATTGTATTCGCGTCGTTTTAAATCTACTATCTAGAAGTTTGAATTTCTTGTTTCGCTGTCAATAAAATTCAACCCTTGAAATCAGAATTGTACATGTGAAAAATGCCACTTTTAAATCCTATAGTCGAATGTATAATTTCATTTTGAAAACTGTCAATCTAAATCGAAGATCATAGTTTAGGAGTTTCATTTGGTTACTGAAAATTATTACACTCGGATTTATTTTAAATTCAAGAATCGTTGTAATATTTATTTACACAAATCGTTATGATATTCATAAATCGTTGTAATATTCTTACACAAATCGTTGTGATATTCATGAATCCTTGTAATTTTCATGAATCGTTGTAATCATTGTAATATTCATAAATCCTGTAACCGTATTTTTGTTGTTGTTCATTGATCCAGAAGGTTTTAAAATCGTTGGCTTTTCCTTTTTCATTTTTGCGTACCGGTATAATCGTTTGGCACTGCGTTTTTATTTGTTGCTGCAATTCGTTGAGGGAATGATGATCTGTCCCTTCAACGTTTGGCATTTCGCTGTTTCCATTACTGCGTTCCTGCAAAACTGTTGGCAATGTGTTTTATTTGTGGCTGGATTTCGCTGAGGGTAATGATGTTCGTTCCTGTACAATCGTTGGCATTTCGTTTTTCATTCTTGCTGCAATTTCGTTGCGTTGTATCTCTGGATTATGGGTTACCAGATCTCTGCATCATTTCTTGCTTTAAATCGTTATTACACCTCTGCGTTGTTATAATATCTCTGGGCCCTAATCGCTTGCGTTTGAATTAACCTCTGTAAGCGTTTTAAAATGCCCATACCTGCGCATGGAGGGTGCTCATGTACCCGTTACTAGCATTGTATTATGACTGGGTTGATTTAATGACAATTCATTGTGACTGTGTTGATTATTTGATGAGCGTGTTCTGTTACAGTTGTACTTGGCAAGTCACCGTTATTTGGTGCTTTGGTGTAAAACCCCTTCTGCGCCCCAGTACTTTAGGTAGAAATATCCCTTCGCTGTTAAATGTAGGGCTCCATTATTTAAATTGTGAAGCTAACAGCATAAGGGTATCAACATGATTGGCGCTGCCCTGGTAGTTGCGGGTTCAACTGTTAATAATAGTAATAAGACGTAAATGTGCTTGTCAGCTAATTTCAATGCCACTTGATGTGAAAAGAAGGGATATGATTGTGTTATGATAATGTTAGTATAGTTTCATTGTGATTAATAAGCAAATAAAATGCAAAGCCATTATCCTTTTTAATTGAATGTATTTAGAGTATAAAGGTGTAGATATGATTAGGGTATGCTAATGTTAGTATAGTTTCATTGTGAATGATAAGCAAATAAAATGTAAAGCCATTGTCCTTTTTTAATTGAATGTATTTAGAGTATAAAGGTGTAGATATGATTAGGGTATGCTAATGTTAGTATAGTTTCATTGTGAATGATAAGCAAATAAAATGTAAAACCATTGTCCTTTTTATTTGAAATGTATATAGAGTATAAAGGTGTGGATATGATTATGTTATGCTAAGGTTAGTATAGTTTCATTGTGCATAATAAGCAATAAAATGTAAAGCCATTGTCCTTTTTAATTGAAATGTATTTAGAGTATAAAGGTGTGGACATGATTATGTTATGCTAAGGTTAGTATAGTTTCATTGTGAATAATAAGAAAATAAAATGTAAAACCATTGTCCTTTTTAATTGAAATGTATTTAGAGTATAAAGGTGTGGATATGATTATGTTATGTTAAGGCTAGTATAGTTTCATTTTTATTGATAACAAGTAACATGTAAGGTCCTTGTCATTAATTGAATGTTATTGTAATAAGGGAAGTGATGACATGGATATGTCATGAAACTGTTAATATAATTTTTTTTTGGGGAATAATGACTTATAACAGAAAGGACCTTGAATCGAAGTGCCATCAATTATCATAATTCAGTAAATGGGGAATGCAGTTAACTATTGATACCTTATTTAAGGCAGGGTTGGTAAGTCGTCGTTAATAGAAGTCAATGGAGTAATGGTTGTAATTGATGTCAATGGGTCTCTCTAGTGGTTGGTCGTTGTCGGAGTCCTTCTAACTTGCGTTTTCCGTAGAGGTCGGGGTTGCCCTTGATTTGTAGTACTTGGTTCTCTGGCATTGTGTTGTCTGCTTGTGTCGGGCAGGGTATAGACACCTCCTTGTAGCCTTAGCATATATGTCTGTGTGTGTAATTTTTCTGCGTAAAGAATCTAGTGTCGTATCAAGAGTCTCGGGCCCTTTAAAGGCAGGGTTTCCACTCTTGCGACACACCTGACGGAGATTTATTAGTTTTTGCCTGAGCAGTCGGCCAGGAGCCTGTCTAATCTTCTTTCAAGAAGACATAAGACTAAAAGCCCTGCTTTTCTGTGCATAAATAGTAAACTCTATTGTTGGATTCTTCCATCTGTGACTGTATTGTACTTAACACCTGGTGTCGTTTTCTGCTTATAGCTGCTAGTTATACGCCTTATGTCTAGGGGCATTTATTGCTTGATGTCACTGTGATTTTTCGGGGTCGTCTTGTTGTGTTCGTCTTGCTTGCGTCTTGTTCTCGGTCGGGTTACTAGTTTTTGCCTGAGCAGTCGGCCAGGAGCCTGTCTAATCTTCTTTCGAGAAGACATAAGACTAAACGCCCTGCTTTCCTGTGTAGAAATAGTAACCCTAACACCATGAATTCTTCCCTCTGTGTTCTTATTGTACACCCCCAGTATGTCTTAATGTTGGTGTTGTGTGCATTATGCCTATGGACGTATATTGTTGCAGTTACTCGTTGTGTGCCTTCAGTCTTCTTGTGCTGAACATCGTGGTTGCGTCTTGTTGGTTGTCGAGTGGCGACGTAGAGTCAAGTGTGTTTGTTACTTCTACACGTGCACACACCCCTCAAACAAACAAAAATAAAAATAAAAATAAATAAATAAAAAATAAAAAAAATTGCACCTGTTCTCAGAGTTGTTGTCGTAACGAGGAGGTCGTTACAGATGTATTTTTAATTAATAAATGGGAATGTTTAAGTGATTGAGAGAAAGAAATGTAAAATTAAGTAAGAAATAGTTTATGGTATTTTCATTATGAAGAAGAAAGAAAGAGTTTATGCAGTTGTAATTGTGATTAAAATACATAGTGAGGATTTTTGGAAAGACATAAATTAACTTTTAACCATAAATATTGTGGAAAAATATTGTTTTTTTGTCTTTTACATCTTTAATCCACTATATGTGTCTTTGTGAAAATCATATTCACATTTTTACCATAGTTTTTGAATCAAATTTGTGAAAATATGAAGAAAAAAAAAAGTAAGAGAAAAAAAAATAAAGCAATATAAAAATACATGTGTAAGTATTTGATTATTAATATACCAAATACTTATTATTTGATTAATTTAGATAATTCTAACTATTTTTTAATTTTAATAATTATAACTAAGATGTTGTTATGATATTAAATAATTATTAATTTATATTATAATAACAAATAAATAGTACTTATTTAAATAATATAAATAATTATTAAATTTTGAATTAAATTTAATTTTGATTGATTGTGTGATGAAGTGTTACTATACTCACCTAAATTATATTCACAAAAATGAAGACATGCATATATATAATTATTTTTAATAATAATTTATAATATTAATTATAACTATGTATTATGATGATGATGGTTAATACACTAAATTTGGTTTATAGGATGTTATATAGGAAATTTTAAGAGAAAGTGTTTTTCATCTTCAACCTTCTTAGTCTCACAAACATGATCATTTTTTTAGCCCCATAATATTTTAGAAATTGTTTAATCCACATTTCAATATAGAGCTTGTGAGAGTTTATTTTTATTTTAAAAATGAAACTAAAAAAAGGTTGAGAACTCATTTATACTGTCCACAATACTTTTCCACAATATTTATAGTTAAAAGTTTATTTATGTAGGTAATATAAGATCTTTCAAGAAAATTTTATTTAACTACTTCAATCACAACTTCATAAAGAAAATAGCATAAACTCTTTCTTGCTTCATCTTACATTTCCTTCTCCCAATCACTTTGGCATTGTCAATTTCTTATTAAAAATATGTTGTATATGTGATTGACGATA
Organism: Picea engelmannii; assembly: GCA_009831015.1. Taxonomy (NCBI): domain Eukaryota; kingdom Viridiplantae; phylum Streptophyta; class Pinopsida; order Pinales; family Pinaceae; genus Picea; species Picea engelmannii. Next base: position 23,074 of record ML781837.1, read on the forward strand.
TTAGACATGTACCCTTGACATTGCCCAAGTTTAGGTTAAGCATCCATATTTTATGTCCATGACTATGTTAAATCCCTACCAATGTGTTTGCATTATGTAAGAAATATAGTGACATTCATTGATGTGATCTCCATGTCTTTATTTTTTATAATTTTTTTTGAATTGTTTTAACCATATCAATGAGTTAATCTTGAGATTTGTCCTAGCCACACGAAGTATTGCTCTTTACATTATATTTTGAGCCAAAAAAAATTAAGTGGGGAAGCATGTTTTAGAAAACTCCATTAGTAGAAAACTTCATTTATTTGTTTCCATTTTATTTTTATTTGTTATAAGAGTAAAGATTTTATTATTATCTTCACTTATTATATATAACCAATTATATTATGAAAACACATTTTAATAAAATTATAAAGGAAAATTTTTACTTTTATTGAATTAGAAAATATTATGAAACTATCTAATTTTAAAGTAATTTTTTCCCAAATATTTTTGTAAGTAATCTAAATTTAATTTGAAATTTTTTTTCTCAATTATTTTTTTTTAAGTGATTTAAATTCAATTTGAAATTTTTTTCCACATATTTTTAATAAACATGAATGAAATTAATATAGTAATATTATTAAAAATTAATTTTAACATTAATTTGAAAAGTTTTCCTCCTAAACTTAATTAAGAATTAAATGAAATTAATACAAAAAAATTATTAAAAATAATTTTATTTATTTCTAAAGTATTTCAGTGTTTTTCTAATAAATTAATTAGGAATCAATTTTTATTAATATAAGTGTTTTTCATTCATTGCTTGAAAGCTCTATAGTCAAGTATAGAGGGGATGTCTAGACTTAAAGTGTTAAGTGTTATGTTATATTATAATTATAATAATAAAATTCGTTCAAATAATAATAATAATATCTAATTAATATATGAAGATCATGATGTTGTAATATATAAAAAAAAATGTATTAATATTTTTTAATATATTTTTTAATATTAATATTTTTTAATATTTTAATATTGATGTATTAAATTATCATAGATTCATCTTAACCCTTCATTTATCAAGGTGGAGATGGATTAAATATTTGGGATTACAAACTTTTATATTTGTAATTTTAATAATTATAATTAAGATGTTATTATAATATTAAATAATTATTAATTTATATTATAATAACAAATAAACATTATTTCTTTAAATAATATAAATAATTATAAAATTTTGAATTAAATTTAATTTTGAGTGGTTGTGTGATGAAGTGTTACTTTACTCACCTAAATTATATTCATAAAGATGAAGACATGCATATATATAATTATTTTTAATAATAATTTATAATATTAATTATAACTATTTATGATGATGATGATGGTTAATAAACTAAATTTGGTTTATAGGATGTTATATAGGAAATTTTAAGAGAAAGTGTTTTTCATCTTCAACCTTCTTAGTCTCACAGACATAATTTTTTTAGTCCCATAATGTTTTAGGAATTGTTTAATCCCCATTTCACTATAGAGCTTGTGAGAGTTTGTTCTTATTTTAAAAATGAAACGAAAAAAAAGTTGAGAGCTCATTTATACTGTCCACAATACAATCACAACTTCATAATGAAAATAGCATAAACTCTTTCTTGCTTCATCTTACATTTTTTTTTTCTCCCAATCACTTTGGCATTGTCATTTTCCCATTAAAAATATGTTGTATATGTGATTGACGATATTAGACATGTACCCTTGACATGCATCCATATTTTATGTCCATGACTATGTTAAATCCCTACCAATGTGTTTGCATTGTGTAAGAAATATAGTGGCATTCATTGATGCATTGTGTAAGAAATATAGTGGCATTCATTGATGTGATCTCCATGTCTTTATTTTTTATAGTCTTTTTTAAATTGTTTTAACCATATCAATGAGTTAATCTTGAGATTTGTTCTAGCCACACGAGTTATTGCTCTTTACATTATATTTTAAGCCAAAAAAAATTAAGTGGGGAAGCATCTTTTAGAAAACTCCATTATTAGAAAACTTTATTTATTTGTTTCCATTTTATTTTTATTTGTTATAAGAGTAAAGATTTTATTATTATCTTCACTTATTATATATAACCAATTATATTATGAAAACACATTTTAATAAAATTATAAAAAAAAAATTACTTTTATTGAATTAGAAAATATTATGAAACTATCTAATTTTAAAGTAATTTTTTCCCAAATATTTTTGTAAGTAATCTAAATTTAATTTGAAATTTTTTTTCTCAATTATCTTTTTAAGTAATTTAAATTTAATTTGAAATTTTTTTCCACATATTTTTAATAAACATGAATGAAATTAATATAGTAAATTTAAAAATTAATTTTAACATTAATTTGAAAAGTTTTCCTCTTAAACTTAACTAAGAATTAAATGAAATTAATACAAAAAAGTTATTAAAAATAATTTTATCTATTTCTAGAGTATTTCGGTAATTTTTTAATAAATTAATTAGGAATCAATTTTTATTAACATAAATATTTTTCATTCATTGCTCGAAAGCTCTATATAAGTATAGAGGAGATCTCTAGACTTAAAGTGTTAAGTGTTATATTATATTATAATTATAATAATAAAGTTGACTCAAATAATAATAATAATAATAAAATCTAATTAATATATGAAGATCGGATGTTGTAATGTATAAAAAAAAATGTATTAATATTTTTTAATATATTTTATAATATTAATATTTTTTAATACTTTAATATTGATGTATTAAACCATCATAAATCCATTTTAACCCTTCATTTATCAAGGGTAGAGATGGATTAAATCTCTCGAGGTACAAACTTTTTTTAGAGTGCAAAACTTGAAAACACTTTAAAGATATGCACCTCAAAAGATTTGATGCTTAAGATGGATGTATGTTGGTATTAATTATGATTTAAATTTAATTAATATAAAAGTACATTACAAACTTATTTGCAAAAGAGTAATTAATATAGATGAAGTGAGTATTTTACATTTTTTACAACAAAATGACAGAGAGAAAAACTTATTAACTTCAAAAAATTTCAAGCATATTAGAAATTAGGAAGTTGTGCTCCTTCCTAAAAGTTATGAATAAAAGTCCAAAAAACTTATCATTATTTAATGTAATGTAAATGCTACATATAAAGGTATGAAAATTATACATTATTTTAAAATTTTATTTGTATAAATTTCAAATTGTAAATGAATTTAAAATTTAGTTTAACAATTTTATTTATCTAATCATATAAATATAAAATATTATTATTGATTAGATTAAAATTAATTAAGTAGTTTTGACAATTTCTTAATTAAATTTATAAAATATTATTATTGATTAGATTAAAATTAATTAAGTAGCTTTGACAATTTCTTAATTAAAAGTTTAGAAGAGTAAGTTTACTAGAATAATAAAGTGTAATGGATATGACTAATATATTACAATTTTTATTTATCAATTTATTTTAAAAGGATTTTTAAGACTTTAATTTACATATGTGACATTGTTAATAGTTATTAACATCTACTTAAACTTTTCAAAAAGTGGAGTATTCATTTTCATTTCTATTTTGCTTTTAGACTATGCATAAGTAATGTGTTATTAAAGTTTAGAGTATTTTATAATTTTTTTAGCTTTTAGCTTTGGGCTACATATAAGTACTACTTTAAAATATTTTTAAGAGACATATAAGTAGTTTTGTTGCTAATTTCATTTGTATTAACATTTGATTACTTTATCATCTAGAAATGTATGTAATATTCTTAAATCCAACATCCTAGAGTGTGATTGATGCATTTTTATATATAGTTTATACTCTAGACTTCAGGTTAACATTTAGTACAGAATTCCAAAACTCTGGAAATTACATACTACATTATGTGATTTGTTTTGCATTAAGATGCACAAACTTGTAGCAAAGCACAAAATATTCTTATACAAGCTCATTTCAATAGAGTAAGGAGGCTAGCTTGTACATTTAGTAGGCTCTCACTTGGAGTCCTCTAAAAAGAGGGCCCGTGAAAACCTCTATAACAAAATGCCTCACTGATATTGCCACCAAATATTTTTTAATAAATTGCCTCATTTTTGAATTGGTAACCTTTTGCAATGGTGCATGCCTTTTACCAAAACTCACCTTTTTATAAATCTAAGCAGCATTACTGCATTCATTGTAAGGAATCTCCAGAGTGACCATCTCCAATGAACACATGCCAAAGAAATAAACATCTACATGTTGATTATAATCATCTTCATATAATTATGGAGCCATGAATTCTAATGTACCAATAATAGTGTGTACAACATGATCATTTACCATGATAATAACAAAATCCAAATCCTTGATCTTCGGAACACCGATATTACCATTCAAAAATATATTGTTGCAATTCAAATCTCTATGAATTATACAAGAGTTATGATTACGAAGATAATTCAATCCCTCCAATATCTAACGTGCCCAATTCTTCACCGTGTTCATTGAGACATGCCGATACTTTTGGTAGCACTACCTCATGGTTCTCGAGGTGCAAACCTCAGTTATAAAATTCATATGTCTCATGCTTCGAGGGTCCCCTTTTATTGCGAACATAAACTTAATATCTACTACATACAATACATAAATCAATTAACCTTTTGGACACATAGAAGAAGTTAGGTATGAAGGGAATGTTGAAATTATAAGGGTTCGTCTCTCATTGGTTCTTAAAGTGGCTTTAGTGAGTTTTGTCACATATAAAAACATTATTATTACTTAAATGTTAAGAAAGCTAACAACTTTGTCAATAACACGGATAATGTTTAAAAACGACTTCGTGTAAGCAATTTTGAGTAAAATGCATAGCTTAGCCAATAATGTGGATGACCTATCCACAACCAATTAGTATGCTAAGTAATGTTGAGAAAAATAACAACTTCATAAAGAACATGGATGTCTTTTAAAAATAATTAAGTATGTTAATTCTACTAAATAGAAACATGTGTTTAGAGGCATTCACAGAGGTAAGATAGATGGTTCTTTAAAAGCTTTATATAAGGTCTTTGCTTATGGATGGTAGTGGACACACTGTTTAGGTGGGCCTAAAGGGTTGAGGTAAAAGGTTACAATGCCAAATGTTGTTTGTTTGCTCAATGAACAAAGTGGTGAACCACTCCATGTTTCCTTTATACAAGTTGAGACGCCTTGGGAGCATGACCCAAACATTATCAAAATAATGAAGCAACTTCAAATACAATCATTTTAATTACAATATCTTTATAATCACAATTGAAACATCCCTCGAAGATCAAATACAATCATTTTAATTGCAATATTTTTATAATCTCAATTAACGACATTAATATAAAACCTCTTTGAATTACTTCGTCATTTTCTTTCGCTCGCTTAGGGGATATGTTTGTAATACATTATGTTACATGAGCATCTCCCCATTGACAATGTTACCCACAATAGTGGGACTACCCAAAAGTGCTTCTATTGTAATTGCTTCCACCTTTGCCCGCACCACAAGGTTAACTTATAATGGAGGCTAACTTATAATGGATATGTAACAACTTAAAGAAGAGGTCTATGTGGAGAAAACTAAAGGTTTGAAAGTGAAAAGGGATAAGGGATTTGTTTATCACAACACTTCTAATTCGCTTTGCCTCTATCGCCTTTCATATCCTTCACTTCATAACAAATATCTCCCCACTCATAACAAGGACCTTACAAACTTGAGCAAGCAAAATAACCATGGTGCCATGGTGTTACTTATTCTCTCGGTTTTCAATTAGGTAGTGAGGTGATTTTAATGTTGTTTTTTACTATATCTAGAAGGGTAGGGTGGTGTGCACAAATCTAGCTAGACTCCACATTCGATAAAAGCAATCTCTAGTTACCATGTTTAGTTTAGGACCCTCATCACCTCTCATGGGTCAAGGGCTCCAAACTAACCAGTAAAAATAGCATACCACATGCCCTCACCCCAACGTTTGTGCACCCATGGTTCCTCAAAAAATCCATATTATCTATTGAAAAATAGCATGCCCCATGCCCTCCCGACACCCCAACGTTTGTCCACCCATGGTTCCTCAAAAAATCCATATTACCTGTTGACTCACAGATGAATATTGTCAAAGAGCCAAACAAGCCCCCTCCCTTCAAATCCCTCAGCCCAATACTCACACGCACTGTCAACCTCCCACTCCTCTCAAAGATAGTTAATGAAGATTTGAGATAGTTAATGAAGAAATGGCCAAGACCATAATGATCATGATTCGTACATGTGGATCAAGAAGGGAAGGAATTGGAATTTTGATAGATCTAGTAGTTAATACATCTATAAGGGGAGGATTTGGAATTTAGATAGATCTAGTAGTTAATACATCTATAAGATGAGAGTTGGGAATTTTTTCTTTTTTACCATTTCAATTTCTTTAAAAAAGTCTGATCATCTATAAGATGAGTTGGGATTTCATTTATTTTTTACCATTTCAATTTCTTTGAAAAGATCTGATCATCTTCTGATGGAATTGAGATGATCCAATTAAAGAAAGAGAGAAGGGCCCAAGAGATAGACTTGTGGAATTCTTAACCTATACAAGCCATTGCCTATTTCTCATGCACAAGCCATAGCCTATTTCTCATGTACAAGTATGGCTTGTGGCTTATCTAATCTACTGGAAAATAACTAAATTGCCTTTAGTCTTCCAGTTTCTCTTGATATATTAGCCTCTTTTAGATATGACTACTCAACCAGTTTCTCTTGATATATTAACCTCTTTTAGATATGACTACTCAACCTCTATTTTACATATGACGATCTTTTTAAATATATAAAATGAACTATGACTCTTCACTAAATAACTAGTATAAAAGAGGACTCAACCTCTATTTTAGATATGACGATCTTTTTAAATATGTAAAATGAACCGACTCTTCACTAATTAACTAAAAGTCTACTAATATTATCGTGTATTTTTATGACAGAATACAATGAACTATGACTGTTCACAAATTTAACTAAAAGCCCCCTAATATTATTGTTTATATTTTTGACTTCGCTCTCTGAGTTGACCATCTTTGACGGACATTTTTAAGTTAGATACCATTACATATTTTGCTACACGTATCCATAACATCTGTGACTTCAAAAAATTATGCCAAACAATGCCATAAAAACTCTCTCAAGCATTCAATTATACATAATGTGATATTTATTTCGTTAATCCAGGGCTCCTATAGTCTTGTTTAGGTAGACGGTCTTAAATCGAAAATAAATAATTAGTTAAATCAAAATTTCAGTTCCCTAAAAAGGGAATAATCGCTTCACCAAAATAAATATTTCCAATTCCAATGTCTTAATGCCTTATTTTAATACTTCAGGAGTGCCTGCATATACGCAATTATTTTATAACCTAATTTGAGGTTATGCAAAATGCTCTTAGCATTTTAGGTTTTTTGCATGATTGTTTGATGTAAACTGTATCTTAATATCAGCCTATAATCTAATCGTAACAACTATAGAATATCATGAAAAGCTATTGTATGCGTTCTTTCAACCATACAAAAAAAAAAAAACGTGTAGCTCGAACGAAACATAATTCTCTGGCTGGCCCAAGTATTATACCTGCCACCCCTCTGTTCATGTCGCTACACCACTCATAGTCTGCGCCCCCTTTCATGCTTGTCTCTAGACCACTCATGTACTGATATGCTTTTACTTTCCAATCCACGCTGAAAAGCTTCTCTGGATTGAGAAGGGTGCAAGAAAAGGGGGCTAATTGTAACAAAGCCTCAAATAACTATAAAGGGGGCTAATTGTAACAAAGCCTCAAACAACTATAACATATTGTCACGCACTAACAAATATTCACAAGTAAATGTACTCCAAAATAGAATATATATGTACTGAATATATAAAGATGATTGCAATGTTGGTGTACAAGAGCCTTTTGTACTGACATGACAGGCATAAGCTACAGCGCTAGAAGAATTGTTTATAAAACTG
>ML781837.1:31261-63725 GCA_009831015.1 Picea engelmannii
GCAAATGTTTAAACAAAACTTGCACCAGAAGCTACATATGCAGATATTAAATTATGTAATCGCTGATAAACAAATTGATATCTAATAGGAAAAATAAAAACCACTTATGGTAATATGCACATTTGAAAACTGCAACATTAACCAACACACAAACCTTTGAATAGGTACTTGTAGACCTCATTTCGATTCTTTTTAGGTATCAACTGCAAAAATAATTTAAAATTTTGAAGAGTCATGCATTAATTATAAGAAGATGCAATCTAATCTCAGGAATGCCTAACATTGTTATCATAACAGAATTTCAAAGGGACAAAATTGCTCTAGCATTAATAGGGCATGCCACATTACATACCATTTTGGCCTACAATAACAACTGCTTGTCTGTCTAGACTGCAGGTGTGTAGGCTTGCAGAGCAAAAATATACCCTGGATTACACCAAAAAGTTGTCAACTTGATTAAAAAGGGCAATTAAGGATCTTGATAATGTATGTCTTCTTTACAAGTTTGTCACAGGCACCATCAATATGCTAATGAAATCCAACTTTGTTCATGCATTTAGATAAAAAAGGGATCACTACATATATACAAATTGACCTCGCAAAAAAATCATTGCCAGTCCAACACAAAATGTACATGGTGTTATAATAAAACTAATTTCCAACATATTTAACTTTGTCTGATATTATTCCAACAGTACTCAAACATTAATGAACACCTAATAAGATAAGCTGTGATTTGCAAGACATAAACATGACCAACCATCTTTGTACTGATCAAACATAATGTCTTGCGGATGCATTCAAAGATTTTCTAGAATAATTAATGATATTAAATAACTGTAATCATTATCCTTCATGTATCTATATCATTAAACTTGGTAATCAGACATTATAATTTTTTCCATGTTGTCACGCTCCCACCCTCCAGCCCATAAGAGCAAATGAGATTACCGGTACCTTGCCAGCCCCAGTCAACAATTAGCTCACAAAAGCAGCAATCATCAATTGGCTCACAAAGAGCAAACATGCCACGGTGAGTTTGAACCCAGATAGGAAGGATAACAATTTCTCTCTTACTCTGGAGCTAGACCAAATTAACATCAGACATTATCATTTATATGTCAATATTTTCCCTCTATTTCAACCAAGATTACAGCCTAAATTAGCTTGAAATCTTACTTATAGCAAGGGAGTGATTCTTACTAGAATTAGTAAACAAGTGAAATCAACTAATGAGGTATAAGTAAACATATCTGTTTTGATGTGTGTGTTTAATTAGCTTGGAATCTTACTTATAGCAAAGGAGTGATTCTTACTAGAATTAGTAAACTATGTCATCTGACTGGATCAGAAAAGTCAAACCAACTAATGAGGTATAAGTAAACATATCTGTGTTGATGTGTGTAAGTAAACATATCTGTGTTGATGTGTGTAAGTAAACATATCTGTGTTGATGTGTGTGTTTAGTATACACCTCCACTCTGCGTTTTCAGGTGCTTTTGAAATATACTACATGTTAATTGATGTGTATTCAGGCATCTAATTTAGGATCTTTGTTATCATCTTTCCCAGTTCATTGAGCTTTTCAGTTAACGTATCTCTTTAAAAGAATTTTCCATGATAATTGTTAAACAACATAAAGGCAGGGAAATCCTTTACAAGGGCCAGAAAATGGAAAAGGTTTCTTCTTTTAACTTTTAAGTACTTGGACTTGAGGGTTCCATCTAATTTTATACCAAAGCAAAATTTGGGGGGTGGGATTTTCCCAAGTGGTTGGAAGAAAATTGAATCTATCCAAAAACATTTTTGTACAGCAGAATTGGGAGTGATATTGTAAGCTTCCTATCTGTTGATATTATGGTAGCTGCGGGAGGTATTTACCTCCACGTGTAGACCTGACGAGAATAGAATATTCCGGGAAGCAAGAAGAAACCCTAAATAACTGGTTAAGAACCCTAGAAGACAAGTCGGCTCAAGAGAATGATTTGTATTAGGTTATTAGCCTCCAAGAGAAGAAGTCGGCTAAAAGGAAATGATATATACTAAGTAATTAGCACCCAGAATGAGAAGTTGGCACAGGCAGTCTCGCAGAAACAACATAAATATAGGAGGCCAGACTGGCGAGTATTCTCAGAACTGCAGAAGTACACTTGTGCGCACTGCAGTTGGCCAATTTGTGCGCAAGTCTTGGGAGCAGCTGCTACCGACAATTCTGCAATCTGTATTTTTTATTTTATGGGTTGGACTCTCTGATCAGTTTCTGTTATTCTTGCTTGGTGCGCTATCCTTAGAGAGAGGTGTGCCACCTTTGTTTGGCTATTAAGCCTAGGGTTTGCTTCCAGAATCATTCTTCGTCAAGGTTAAGGTGCTCGGGGGTGGCTTCGACCTATGGTTGGGTGACAATATTGCTAGGTGACAATATTGCTATATTGTCTATGGTTAAATGAGCACATCCATTATATTCTAATAGGGTATGGGCCCACACTATCTTCGGACAGTCTAACCGTTGGAAGATAGATTGGGAGGATTTGCTCAGTTGCAGTTGCAGCGAAATTTTGTTGCAGCAACGAAACCCTAACCCTCTCGTTGAGGCACCTTAAGTGAAGGGATTGATCGAATTTCCGGATAGACTAGTGTGCCCTAGCCTAGCGCATCTCCTGATACTCTTAGCAAGCCAAGACGTCAAGTTTGAGTTTTTGGTCAAAATCAAGGGTTGACCAAGTCAAAGCAGTTATGACTTACTCTATGAAGTCAGAAAACATGTTAGAAGGGGCTTCTAACTTCAGAGCGTTGAAGACAAGGATTGACCTCATCCTTGCCAAGAATAAAGTGTTGGATATTGTGAAAGGAAAGATCATGGAACCACGGTTCGAAGAAGGACAAGAGAAGGAACCTCAGAACATTGTAGTTTTGGAGAAGTTCAAAAACAGTGACATGAAAATTCTTGACTCATCTAAGAAGATGTATGATGCCCTAATAAACCTCTTTTCAGTCAGAAACATTGGACAAGTAATGAGTCTGAAGAATGAGCTCTGTGACATGAAAATGAATGATGATGACAGCATAACATCATACTTTGTGAGAATCTTTCAGTTGAGAGATCAACTACAAACCATTGAAGAGATCATTTCAGAGAAAGATCTGGTAAATATAGTACTCAATGGTCTTCCCAAAACATGGGATGCATTTGCCGCAAGCATGAACACAAGGAAGGACTATCCCACATTTGAAGAACTTTGGACTTATTGTGCACAAGAAGAATCAAAGATCAATGCAAAAGAGAAACCCCAAAAGAAATACGATGATCAAGCCTTCACAACAAAGTTCAAGAATAAAAAGAATAAAAAGAAGTTTGGCTCCAGGAAGAAACCAAATCAAGAGAAAGATATGTCAAAAATACAATGCTTCAATTGTCGAAAATATGGTCACTACAAGAATCAGTGTCCCAAGCTAAAGAAAAGGAAGGAAACACACGAAGCATCAATTGCCCAAGAAAGGGAACCCTCAAAGAAGCCAAGCAGGACAAAACAGACTTCTTCTTCTAAGACAAGGTAACAATACTCTTCATAGTTCTTGTACATACCATGTTTTTTGTACATATCCTACATATCTATTTCTTAGAAGATAATATGTTCAAAGAGAAACTATACCTATGAAAGAACAACAAGATAAGGATTGTTATCACAATGACTACAAGTCAAGCAATACACATGAAAGGATGAAGTAAATCAACAACCTCTGGTAACAATTCATGTGGAAGTTATTACATAAGTAACAGTTGCAAGATAGGCCGAAATCATAACCAATCTTTAAGAAACCTAGAAGAAGTAAAGACAGAAAGAAGTCAGCAATCAAGAGGAAATTGGAAAAAGACTTGTTACACTTTACAAAAGGCAATAAGAATGCAGACAAAAGCGTGGACTTTGTTAGATGGAGGGAGCTAATTATATATCTCCAAAAAGAAGAGCATGCATTCATGCATGAAGCAAGGATTAGGAGGGAGCTAATCCTAAATTATATGATCCATTGAAGATGACGAGGTATCTATCCATGGTAGCAACCATGAAAAGCGGCACGTGTTCAGTGTGACTTTAGAAGAAGTCTTCTTCGAAAAGAAGCCTTAAAGTATCCCTGGTTGTCCATCCACATCCATGGTCTTATGATGAAAGAAAGAAGTTAGAATCTTCAAGGCATGGAATCTATAGAAAACTCAATGGACCCAAGAGCTAAAGAGAAACATGAAGATTCCAAGAGAGAAAGAAAAACCAAAACAACCAATCATTGTATCGAGAATCACAAGATTACCAGCCTGATTTGAACTCACTCAAAGTAATCAAGCTGAGGAAATGAATGTTGTGATGAAGAACAGTGTATGGAAGACTTATGAATGTAAACATTGCAAGATCCAAAACTAGAGGTTCTCCCAGATGGAGGGAGAAGACTATGATGATTGTTTGTTCCAATAAACCAGACATACCTCTACATGAGCCATTATATCGTCCGCAATATCCATGGGTTTGAGTTTACATCAGATGAATGCAAAGAATGTTCTCCAGAATAAACAAAGAGAGTATGTAGAGAAACCTCAAGGCTTTGAGGTATACCAGAAAGAGACCCTTGTATGCAAATGGAAGAAGACAACTTGGTGGAGAACCTCCAATGCACAACAAAAGCATGTTGAAAACTTTCTATAACAGAGATATTGTATCAGAATGGTTACTCAAAACTCCAGGATGATGGATTGCCAATTCATGACAAACTCTCATGATAGCAGAAGAAGTACCACTTGGATATGTTCCAGTTTGACCCTTGCCACGATGTTGTGAACTTGCAGGAAACAAAATAGATGAATCCAACTATGATATACTATAATGATCAGAGCTATATGTAGCCTTCAAAGAAAAACCAGTGTTCCAAAAAAACCGAAGTACATTGAGATCAAGCATTACATTCTCCGTGATGAGGTCCAGAAAGGAGAAGTGGTTCTCAAATATATCTCCACAGATGAACAGATAAGTAGATATTTTGGTAAAGCCTCTATCCAAGATGAAAGAGTTTGCATACTCAAGAAACAAGTTGGAGCTCGTGGAGACAACTTCTTTATTGAAAAGGGAAGAGATGACTCGGGTTGGGAGGGAGGCACTAATATGTTATTGATTTATGAACAATCATTTTTCAGTTTGAAAAATGGTCCAGGATGAGCAGTTCCTTTCTAGTTCGGAAAGTGGTTTAAGATTTCGGACGGACAGGCATTTTCCAGTTCGGAAAATGGTCCAGATCGAATGGTCATTTTTGTAATGAAAATGGTTCGATGGATTGTTGATGTACCATAGATAGCAATTCCCCTTGTGGCCAGTGTGGGGGAATAGTCTAGGGCAGTCTCTCTTCTTGGCAGTCACTCTCAGTAGTGGTCAAAAAGACCAGTCCGCCTCGCCGAACAGTCATTCATTCGAAGCTCACAGTTGTGAGCAGTTTCGAAGAATGGTCTGTTTTGGAGGTTGGTGCAGGTCAGTTATTTCCTTAGGAAATGGTCCGGACAAGCATTCCCTAGGGCAAACTCATTCTCTCCAGGTTGCACTTTGTTTACTGCCAAAGGAATGGCCCAGATAGGTGAATGGTCCAGATTCAGGAATCAAGGACAGACATTCCCTAGGGCAAACTCATTCTCTCCAGGTTTCACTTTGTTTAGTGTCGGAGGAATGGCCCGGATAGGTGAATGGTCCAAGCTCAAAAATCAAGACAGTTATTCTTCCTTGCTTGAGAAGAATAGTCCAGATAACCCATCATTGATGTTTTACTCTCTAAGGGAAGATGCCCTTCCAGATCTCACAGATGTGAGTGGAAGAATGGCCCAGATGACTCAGTTATATCATGATATTGTTTTTGTGCAGGTTGATACCAGATGATATGATTGTCATGGAGACTGTATGTCCCTGGACAGTAGCTACTGTGGTGGGATGTGTTCCACTGATTGTGACTATATGTCACTGATCAAGTAGTTGTGTGCTACTTGGTGTGGTAGTGTACCACTCGATTGTAGTTGTGTACTATTATGGATAGACACAGTTGTGTTATATTGAATGACATTGTTCTGATTGCCTTGTAGGCTATCAGTAGTGTTGAAAATGATTATCGGCTAGATGGATGATCAGTGTACTAATGGACAGAGATTCTCCAGTCGAAAAATGGTCCAGAACATCTATTCTTCTAGGACATATGCTCGGATTAGAAGAATGGCTTTTATATCACTCCTTGAAGTGAGTGACTTATTCAGCATCATGTATGATTACTTAGATGGAGTATGGTTTTGAGAGATGATGTAGTTGATGTTGTCAGATGACACTGATAGTGATGATGGTGTTCATGATATAATCATGAGCTAGTTTGTACGACTTTGATGATGCTACTGATTCAATGGTATGTTTGTGCTCAAGACCATTGCCTTCAATACCTCCCTAGCTAGGAGGGAGTGTTGATATTATGGTAGCTGCAGGAGGTATTTACCTCTACGTGTAAACCTGACAAGAATAGAATATTCCGAGAAGCAAGAAGAAACCCTAAATAATTGGTTAAGAACCCTAGAAGACAAGTCGGCTCAAGAGAATGATTTGTATTAGGTTATTAGCCTCCAAGAGAAAAAGTCGACTAAAAGAAAATGTTATATACTAAGTAATTAGCACCCAGAATGAGAAGTCGGCCCAAGCAATCTGGCAAAAACAATATAAATATAGGAGGCCAGTCTTCATTTTGGCCAATATTCTCAGAACTGCAGAAGTACACTTGTGCGCATTGCAGTTGGTCAGTTTGTGCACAAGTCCTGGGAGCAGCTACTGCTAACAGTTCTGCAATCTGTATTTTCAATTTTCCGATTTGGACTCTCTTATTAGTTTTTGTTATTCTTGCTTGGTGCGCTATCCTTGGAGAGAGGTGCACCACCTTTGTTTGGCTATTAAGCCTAGGGTTTGCTTTCGAAATCATTCTTTGTCAAGGTTAATGGTTGGGTGACAATATTGCTATATTGTCTATGGTTAAATGAGCACATCCATTATATTCTAACACTATCCAATCCTTTGGCAAAGAAAACTATGCTTCTTTTGAGTACTAGGACTTGAAAGTTCCAGCTAATTATAAATGGGAATGCATGGATTGAAAAAGGAATTTTAGGTTGGATGAAAGCCCTTTATTCTCTTCAAAATAACAAGTGTAAGAACATTCAGAATTTAGTACAGCCAGTAATCTTACACTCAAACATAATTTGGGAAAAGGGACTTTCCCAAGAGGTTGGAAGGAAATTGAATCTATCCAAAAACATTTTTGTCTAGAAGAATTGGGAGTGAGATTGTGAAATTCCTATACAATCCTTTGGCAGAGAAAACATGTTTCCTTTAGAAGCAGCAGCTCTGTTGCCATATTACATAAAAGGGAAAATTAAACACGGAATAGTCACTCCCCATATCAAGTTATATGGCAACAGAAGCAAAGGCTCAAAGACTTGCATAAGACATGAACAGATTAGCTCAAAAAATGAGGAAATGATGTGAGGGACTTATCAGAAAAGCCAAAGCTATTAAAACTTTGATCCACATTATTGAGAAAAATTGGCAAAAGCAGACTCAACTTCAAAATATGAACTTCTCCTGTAATGATATTCTTGCATGGTCCCTTCTGAGCAGCAGAAATACTTGTGGAAACCCATGTTAATCTTCAAAAGACAATTGATATGTAGGATATGGGCAAGTTAACGTAACCTGGTAATTAAAACGGAAAGATAAAACAAATGGAACAAGGAGACCGTAAATGTCTTATAAGTGACAAACATGCAAGCAAATATGGAACTCATGTACTGTTAAATTGTGCCAGATATGACCAAATCAGACTTCAGCATTCAACACGATAATCTCAACCCGGGGAACTGAATGCATTGCTGAACTTTCCGGCCAAAGATTTAGGAAGCTTTCTCAGGGAGTTGTTCAAATATGGAAAAAACCTTCTTGCAGGCATAGACAGACGAAACAGTTTACTGTACTTATTGATTTGGAATGTATGAGAGACATATTTTGTATTTGCATATAACATATCATATACAGGTATATAGATCTGTATAAATAGTATGTACTCTGTTCCTGATGATGTCCCGTTGATCCTGGAAATTAAGAAAAGCTTCATTGGATTTTTCATTGGTAATATTGCATTTGAATTTTGGGTAGATATGTTCTCATTAGGCCAACGTACTGGCAGGCCTTTTTTGTCTTTGACATCATTTCTACAGCACAGTTTACATATTTATTCTTAAGAGTGATCTGTGCTAAACTGTTTTTGGGTTATTCATCTTTGATAGCGTCTATACAGGACAGTTTACCTATTTAATCCTTTTAAGTATTCCTAGGAGTGGTGCCCGTGATAAACTGTTTTTGGGATTGTTTTCAGGTTTCATTGTAGCTCTTAAAAACATGACAAGATAATTTAAGAAGTGCACTTGAAGATGCTACTCTGTTTTACTTCTTAAGAAAGCTATTTGATGGGCATTAAACTCTACAAACACATGTCCAATGGAAACAAAAGTTACATCTCTTCCATTGTTGAGAGCCTCATCTCCCAATTTTTGCTCTAAATCAAACTAAATGTTAGTGTTTTAACTTCTAAAAAATGGCTTTATATCAACTGCTACACTACAGAGTCGTCTAGCATGGGACGAAAGCCAATAATACCCACCAATACAACAAATCAGGCTTCACTAATAAAGAAAGAACAGAATCTAAATGTGTCTAGTGTCAGATCTTACGAAACAATAAAATAGCAAATAACGCATTTAACTCTCTGCTGCCCAATATGTCATTGGAATTTTTCTCATGAAGAAAGGAGAATCTGGTACCACAACAATGTATTGGTTCAGAGGAGTATTAAACCATCCATCCATTAGGGTTCCATTCTCATGTTTGCTTGCTCTATGCATATCACATGAATTTCAGAGCGATGATGTTAGGTGCAAATAACTACCTCCGATACCTGGCACCTAAGCAGAAGGAAGTCCACTTCTGAAAATGAAAATAAAATCTGGTTCCAATGCAGGCCTTTCCAACTCATGAGTGAAGGGTTCCATGCAGGCTCGTTTCAACAAGCGCACACAAACACAAAAAGGATCACCTAACATTGAGGGTACACAGCTATTGATCTTCACAACTTAATGCAGTCTAGTACGACCCCATTAAATTAGAACCTACACCCCCCTTCCCATAAAAATTATAGACACAGACACACCCAAGGCAAATCCCAAAAGCCCATGCAGGTTTTGAACGTCTGACCAATCTCGGTAGACAACCAGACACAAAACATAATCACCGTTTCACACAGATGGTAAGTTCGTGAGATCGATCCCTGTGGACTCTAAGAGAGAAAAAGGGGGACAGCCACTAAAGAAAATGAATAAATAAAACCTCAAGTAACCCTGTTTTCAGATTCAATAAAACGCCATTTACAGACGTGGTTGTATACAGGAAGCAAACGCAGACTACAAACAGCAGCCGATTTTCATGATGTTAAGCTCGAATAAACAAAACATAAAGAAAACCAGAGCGGAAAAATAGCAAAACAGAAGTACAATCGAAGAACAGAGATGGAGGGAAGGAAGAGCACTGACCTTTGTCGGCCGAAGAGTCACCAACAATTGACACTGAATCGAGAGAAGCCAATCCTTATTGTAAAATTGTTATATGTATCGCATGCAAAACCCTAGCCACTCTTTTAATCAAACCCTATACCCAAATATGCTACGCTGAGGTCATATGGCGAGGGGGCGAATTTATTTGTTTTTATAAAAAAGATATGCTATGGGTTAAAATGTACTATATTTTGCCGCAGTTTTGGAGCAGGCTGCACTAATAACCTAGGTTCCCGAGTACCTTGCTTTATTTCTTTTAAAATTTCCAATTTTTAATACCAATAAAATTATTTTCGTAATTTTATAATTTCACTTACTTAACATCAACTATAGTTCAATTTCAGTCCAACTAGTTCTAATTAGTAATTAGTTGTAGTGCAACTCTAAGTCCCAATAGTTTAAATTCAGAAAATATGTGGCACAGAGTGGCTTAACACACTTATTTTAGGTACCACCATGCAGCCCTTGCTGATTGGAGATTCCCGCTACTAACAATTTCCCCTTGCAAAAGGTCGTGGGTGCGGCGTAGTGGTAAGGTCGGTCATGTAATGACGGTCAGGTCTCGGGTTCAAACCCGAACATGGGCGTTGCTCGCTGCCTAATTAACCGTTCTGAGCCAAGCTCACCGCCTTTTAGAACACCTGAGTGGGCCCAATGGTTAAGAACATGTGTTATCTCCGGGGAGGTCACAAGTTCAAAACCTGCGGGGGGTAGGGATGTTCATATTGGCCCGTTGTGACAAAGCTGGAAGGGTAGACGACCCCTGGGATAGAGGTTCACCCGGTGTGGGCCTCGGGACGTCTCGGCCCCTGTTGAGTCACAAGTTATTGGTATATCTGGCTTGCGGGCTGTTGGATATACTCTTGGGAGGTTGTTGTTCCCATGGTTAAAAAAAAAAACAATTTCCCCTTGCACATTGCATTGACGGGACTTATCCATGTGATTTCAACCTGTCGTAGCAAGTTGAAGCAGGAAAGAAATGCTCCACTGCTTTCTTCGTCGGATTCATTGACAATTTAACCTAGAGGGAGGCAAAACAGCTATTGGATGGCATCTATATCCTTACCGGCCTTACTTAACCTCTGATTGGTTAAGAGCATTGTGATTTGACTTTTTTACCCCGGTGTAAGCAAATCGTTTTTTTTACAATTAAAAATTATTTTTAAAAAAAAAAAAAAAATTAGTACAAATTATGTGAGTGTGTACATATGTTTTTTTCCCAATTCTGAGAACGCTTCAAAGCACTTATCTCTTGATGGGTTCGCTTTACAACATCGCGGAGCTTGGCTTAGTTTCCACAACAATACTTGTGGTGCGCGGTTACCTCAATCATCGACACGTGTCCAAACGGTGGTTTGATGAACCCAACCACGCGAGGTTACTCACAGGTTAACTCTCCTACACTTCAACTTTGTGTTGTCCACTATCTACCGTCCGATCATGGTTGAGATCGACAGCTTGATCTTCTCATCGCTCAACCCTTATTATGTATCCATATCTACGAGTTCATTTTGATCAACTATTGGGCGGACGGTCATAATTCTTCATTTTTTTTCTAACCACGATATAATGTTTATTGTGGGCTTGGTCCCTAAATTGATGGTTTGGATTCCTACAATCCATTTGTCCAAATGCACTTGCACCTTGGCTCATCTGACCCACGATAATTCTTTTGATTCCCATCATTTCACTATGAGATTGTTATGTATAATTGAATGACGAAGTTGGATATTTGATGCCAGGGATGATGTAGGTAGGGTATAAAATGTATACTAACATAGATCCATGTCCAACCTCGATATATTAGCCTAAAAACATTCTGAGGATTTCAAAAATCAAGGATATATTTTCAGGGAAAAAATGTTATAGACATGTTCACCGAAATTGCGATGCAAGTGTCTATTGTGTGGGGATATTGGCTCAGTTAAGCACGTGTGGAGATTAAATAGTTGGTGGTTTTGTTTGATGTTGCAGGCCTTGTATGAAGTATCGAAAAAGAAGAAAAAAGTAGTTCCCATTCTAATATGCAAACATAAACACGTTATAGTTTCAATTCGAAAGATGTCGTAGTAAACAAATAGAATGAATGAATACTTGTAGTCCTTGGGCATGGCAGAAGCAGGTGAGAGGTGTAGAGGGGGTTTAAACGAGTTGCTAGGCGGGCCAGAAACGCCATTAATGGACATAATACCTCCACCAATCCCAAAGCTAGAGAAAGGCTTGATCCCCATGAGAGCAGAGTTAGATTGATTGTGGTTTTGTTGTGTATTGTTGATGGAGATCGACGGACGCAAACTTAAGGCTACTAGTACTACTACGGCCAACTGGCAAGTCGATCATGGAGGACATCACGTTATTAGTTGCAACAAGAGATGAATTAGTTCCTCCCACCAAGGATTGAGCAGTAGTATTATTACCACTCGTATTAATGGCAATATGACCTCCTTCCACGGGCTTTCTTCAATGAGGACGACCCTTCTGCATGTGTCATTCACAGTATTTTTGGTCAAGGGTGAGGTCTCTGGAATAACGCCACTTCTTCCCGTCGATTATACAACATCTCTCATGGTCATGATCCGTGTTATTGGAAAATCTCAGATGAAAAGGACCCCATGGGCTCGCTACATTCAAACACAAGAATCACCATTCAAATCAATAGGGTTTTGCTTCTAAAATTCATAATGGCTTTTACACTGTAATGGATTGATCCAGATTATTTTCGACACGAAATGAGAGTGGAGATATAATAAAGAAATGTACAGAGATGTATCATATATCCAACAATATAACATAAATGTATCAGAGATGCAACCATAAACACAGTAATACACAATTTCTATTAATGAGCGAAAATGTACAAAGACTGTAAAATTACAGAGTGAAAGACTCGCTAGAATGGTGGCAGCTTATCTCTGAGAAGAGATGTGACGGCTACTCGCATTCGCAAGAATATGATCGTTGCAATGAGGCTCCAAAGGCCTTTTTAACATAAGTAAAATCCAAAACCCTAACCCCGAAAGATGAAAAGCCAAAAGGTTTGCAGGCCCCGATGGGGGTAGCTGATACGTCAACTTCTCGGGGGCATAACTTTTGCATATGATCTCTATTTGGGGCGCTCGATACACTGTTGGAAAGGTCTAACTGAGAAGAACAATTTTCGATTGGCCCAGGTTAGTGCCTATTGGTACTCACTTGGACCCCAAATCCCCCAAAAAAAACATCGTTTAGGGCCTCAAAACGGTCCCGAAAGTTTGGAACCTAAAAAACTGCCAAAATGGAAAACTGTTTTTTGAGCCCATGGAATAGGTGGGTGGCCACGGATATCCACTTGGATCATGGATATACAGCGATTGGCGCCAAGCGTCGAGATCACTTTACTCTTGAATGGCCGATCGAAACTCTCCATCAATGGACCTGTCTATTATTATGGGATAATGGATAGAAACTCTACACATCCATATACAACTCGCCACTTAATTCTTTGCTTATTTACATAGGTTTTTGAGTTTGTATCCAACCATCATGATTTAAAAAAAAAAACCATCTAAATCCTGATCCAACAATCCACCTGCTCTTTCTCAAATATGCTACTAAACTTGGGGAGTCACACATGGATCCCAATGAACACCGTGTTTGGAAGTAGATCGGTTCTAAGTATTTGTTGTCTTCATATCTGCAATATGCTCCACGATTGATTGGAGAATATGTATCTGCAAATTCGCAATTGATTGTTTCATATTGAGAGCGCTTTCCCCGCCAATCATCGTGTTTGGAGCTATGGGAGCCTTGATGATTTAGGGCGTGTTGAAAGCTAGCATCTTACATAAATACATCTTAAGATGGTAATTGTAACCTAATGATATTAAATAACATTTTGTAAATAAATTTGTAATTTATGAAAGTCTCTTTTTTAAATAAAGGTGTGGTATTACTTTTTATACACTGCGGGGGGTTGAGACTTAGCTTTGAAACCACTATCGAGGGTGTCACGGTGACTTAAAACACCGACACGTGCTCCTCTAGTAGTTTTCCAATATCGACCACGGGGGGTATCCTCTCATTAACACACCTACAATTTTTGTGTGCGCGGTGGTTCGATCATCGTCCGATCATTTCTAGGATTGTGGTTTACATTTAGTTGGACGTTTTAGTATTGAGGGATTTTGGTACCATAATATACCATTAATTCGATTGGGCTTAACCTTGTTTTTACCGTTAATTGAAGGCTCCTATGCAAAGCTCTAATTTGGCTTAACAGTCACTTATTGAAACTTTCGATTTTTCAATGAGGCAGGGACTAGCTACTCTGTAGTTATTTCCCTTGTTTACTTTTTATCTCAAGGAAAATGTATTGACTTACCTACGGGAATATAGTAAGAGCATTTTACTTCTATGGTTTAAGTTAATAGATATGATTTTAATTAATAATATAAATATATTTTAGAGGTTGGTAGGCAAAGCCCAAACAAAAAGGTGATTGGGGGATTCAGAATTTATTTCTCTTCAGACAAACTCTTGCAACTAACTCCCTCTGGTGTGTGTTGACCATCCCAAGCATTTGAAAATCAATAATAAAGGACAAATATCTCTCTCATCATACAATCACTAGTTGGCTTCTATCTGACTCAGACAACACCAGGACGTCTTCTAATTTTTGGAAAAATTTAAATAAATCAAAGCAATGGATAACACGCTGGCTTTGTTGGTAGCCAGGCTCAGGTCATTCCATTCTCCTTGGGCGAGATCACATCCTTGGTATAAATGAATCTAATAGCTTGCCTCCACTTCTGATCACACATCTACACAACAAAAATGTGCATTATTTATACCAAGCTAGAGCACATAATTGCCTTCACCGTTCACCTGGAACGTGGTTATCCAGCACGAATCTTGGTCTTAGTGCAAAACTCGCCACAGATTGGAATGCCTTTGTTTCAAATCTAACCATATCGAGTATCACCTTAAATGACTATGTCGGTCATCTAAAGTGGTGGGGGGGCGATCACTCTGGTATAATCTCTGTCCAGAACATACACACAACAATTTTGAATTCCATCTGGCACTTTAACACTAGCGGATGGAGAAAAAATTTCTAGACCTGGCGCCTGCCTACCAAAATAAAGTTATTCACCTGGCTTGTGTTTAAATACAAATTGAATACATGGGACACCCTTCAACGGAAGGGCTGGATTGGGCCAAACATTTGTTCTCTATGCCTCATTGATGCAGAAACATCGGATCATCTTTTCATCAAGTGTCCATACACCAGAAAAGTTTGGGACTTAATCGCATCTATATTAAATCTTAAAACATCTTGGTACGGGACTACACTTGCGGACTGCTTTGAATCTTGGACTCGCAGGGAGCACAACCTAAAACAACTGCCTTCCCTGGTTTGCTGGACTATGGCTGGACAAAAATTTAAAAATTTTTGAAAATGTGATTCCAACCATTAACTCTACAACCTACAAATCCCTTGGATTACTCAAAAACTGGACTGCTACCCACACTAGAAAGCATAGTTCGCAGAACACAAAGAGGGATCATGTTCTGAAGGACACACCTACAAGCTGGTTTGATGGTGCAACACTTTCCAATGGCACTCAGAGTGGCACTGGAGGATTGATTAAAATCAATAATTAGACTTCTTACAGATGGACCTTTAACTACGGTCTGGGCACCAACACCAGGGCAGAATTATTGGGCGCCTGGGCTACGCTCTACTTGACTTCCAGACTCCACATCGATACTCTATAGATTTATGGCGATTCCAGAATAATCATCGAGTGGTTGAACAATAGGGGCGATCTACAAGACATCTCCCTTATGGCTTGGAAGGACAGAGTCTGATTTCTCCCACCCACTTTCAAACATCTCAACATCAACCATATCTACCGAGAACACAACAAAACAACAGATCATTTATCCAAGATAGCTTTAAAAAAAAAGTGGGTTTTATAACTTACAATCTTTGGTTAGATGGCCATGAGGGCCCTCTACATTTTCTAACCCTCATCTAAGATATTCTCTCCATCCTAGCGGGTTTATTGATTTGAATTTTGAAGACTTTCTTCTTGTCAAAGTTTCTTAGACTTTTTTCTAGTCGAAGTTTTCCTAAAGATACTACTGTTTTTATTTTGTTTTATTTACTTGGGGTTATATCCCTCATATACTTGTATGCAGTCTTTTTGCTCTTTATTTGAACTTTCCCCCTATGTTGGTCAAGAGACCACTAATGGCGAAAGTTCATTTGACATATATTACATTTTCAACTGAGCATGTATATTTATGTAATGAGAATATATTATATTATCAATATAATAGAGAAATTTTTCTATTGGAAAAAGGTGCAAGGGGATTCTCTGTGATTTTGATAGATAAATGGAAATAAGTTTTGAATGAAGGACTTGGAACAATAGTGAATAGTTAGATCAAGTTATTGGCACTCTATGAAGGATTGAAGATCATGGACTCAAACCTCACTAGAGAATTGATAGTCATAAACCACTCATCTCTAATTATAAGGCATATGAGAAATAAAAACACCCCAATCAATTGTAACTTGGAAATGATAATATCTAGAATTCATCAAGAAACATGAAGATCTGCATCAATTGAATATTATCATGTGCCAAGAGCCTAAAACATCAAGTAAATAGTATGGCCAACTTTGTTACTCGTTTGGAGGTTGGCAAACTTAGAGCAATAGAGGGGATTATTACAACACCAATCCCATAATCCTTTAATTAATGAATAATCCAATGTGTAAATGTCAAATAGTGTATCAATGCCAATAAGCTCATGCAAATCCAAGTGGTATTATGTTCCCATGTGTGTGGGATATGCATTAAATCTCATAGTATGCCCGCACACATCATTAACGACAGAACAATGTATTGTGGTATCATTACTTGCTATGGCAAACAAAGGTGGGAAATCTTTGAACAATCTAAATTTGACATTCTAGTCAACAAAGACCTCCACTCCAGAGCTATGGAATGAATCTCTAGAAATGAACTTTGCAACTCACCCTAACCGCATTGTTATCCAAGGAATAGGTTGGCACTTTGTAGCATTTTGGAGGTTCATTCTATAATCCAAAGACCGGTGGAAGTCCTTTAAGATAATTCGTGCGCTGACTTGGCCTTGGTGCTCAAATTTTGGGGCTTAGGAATGGAAGAGCACGAACATTAGGGACAAAATGCAATTTGTGAGATGTTGGGTTTATGGTGAGTTTTGAGACACCATGTAACATCCCTAGTTTCAATCCCCACAAATTATAATGTAATTTAGGTTGGTGAACCAATACTCTTGGGAAAAGAGCCCATATTGATTAATATGGTCGAGGGTTAAACTATGTAAATGGTACATTGAAATAATTAATAAAATAATAGTTGTTGGTTGTGATACGAGAGGCACGAAAACGATTGGGGGGCTATGATTCTTGTAGTGTTCCCCACTATTAAACCTAACGATTAAAACTTTTTCTGATACCAATTTAATAAAAATGTGTGCATGCTAAAAACACCCTTGCAGCTAACAACATTTTAAAAACATAATGCAATGAAATTCACATTCACCCAACAACGTATAAAAGCTTCTAACTCAGAGTTTATGCACAACAATTAAATCCCATGATCTAATGTAAGATATTCATGATTTACATGCATTTAACAACATTATGAATGTAGACAATAATACATGGTAGCATATAATTCATTCAAAAACAAAGTATACACACAACAAATAAAACCCATAATTAAACACAATACAACAGAGGTAAACACTTATGTTTTAAAATAGATGCACAACTAGTTGTAGAGGACGGATGCTCCACCCAACCATAGACTTGTTGTTCCAAATCTCAACAACAATTCATCCCCGCGTTGGGGCTAGGAATCCACAAAAAATGGTGTCTCCTCACTGTTCACTCACAGCTCGAAATTCCCTAACCCCTCATGTAGGTAGAATAATATGTTTCCATGTAATAAAGGTTGATATTAGTTAATAAGGCTTATTTAACAATGTGAACAAGTCTAATGTAAGAAGATTTGATAAAGCTTTCGCTTCTAGAAAGATCTTCATCTAGAATGTTCTTTAGAAGACATAATTAGTATAAATAGGAGTAGAAGGCATGAGAAAGTTTTATCTTCAGAATTATTGTAATAGAGCTATGCTCTATTGGAGGTTGTCCCCTCAAAGAGGCAAGTGAACTTGGTTTTCTATCAATAAAGGTATCATTTTTGGTGTTGTGATTCTTTATATTTTGTTGTTTTGTTGGTATTTGTTGCAATATTTATGTTTATGCTTATTATAATACATCAAGTACCTTACAAGTGGTATCAAAGCACTTTCCTTTGCAGAAATTGTGGGAATTTTTTTTAAGGGTAGAGACGTGTACTACTAGCGTCTTTAAAGCATAGAGATATATTGTTCAGCAGGTAAAATTGTGGTTGGGGAAGACTACACATAGGACATTTAGACGGTTTCATGGGGTTACTTGAAACAAACGTTTCACCTTGTTGGAAACCTCTGTAACCCATGTTGGTACTCCTTCGAGTAGTACTGCATCAGACAAAATCTATACACAACCATCACTCCCATGTACTGTTAGGTATATAGGGAGTACCCTAGGTCTCTTGAAACCAACTCTAGCTCAGTCGATCGACCACCAGACTGCTATAGTGACCCCTAGAACAACACTTGGGAAGATACTCTCTATTACTTGGGTAATCAATTGTACGACTAAGGGTACGATAGAGCCTCCCGAGATATTGGCTCGAGTACTATTATTCGACCCTCATGTATATCAGAGAGTTATAGCACAGGGTAAACCCTTATCTGTAGAAACCTTGAAAACCCTGATCCTTGGCAATAGAACAAAACAGAAAAGGAATAGAAGGGATACCTTGTCATGCAAACCTACCTCTTGCATCCTGGTTGCGGAATTCCTATACAATTTTCCTTATTAAAAATCTGGGCATTTCGTCACTACAGTATTCTTCAGGTCGGAGTATAACTTCGCAGGAGTAAAAAAAAAGAGTATAGTGGTCTCGTTGGCACCCTTATTCAGGACCTATCCCATTGGATTCCTCTCTTCGCCCTTATCATCGTGGTACCCATCACTTGTAAGCCTTTTTTTTCCATGGACCCAACCACCCTTCCCAATTGTTTAGATAGCATTTTGGGACCAGTTTTGGCAGCTGCGCGCAGCATGCACAAAGGAAGGAAAGGCAATTGACACACTTTTAGGTTCAACACGCATGAAAGAAGGAAGTTAGTTAGAAGTCGTTAGGCATTTTCATACATTGAAAATGGGCTAAGCCCTAACGTAATTGTATAAATATGTAAGGGATTTTGGGATTAGAGAGTCGTGTTGGAGAAGAGTGTCGAATGATCGTGAGGAGAAGTAAGTGACTAAAGTATGTAATGAAGAGTGACATAGGATAGGCGCATAGGAGAACAATAAGGCAATTTTGGGTATAAATGAGATATCATGTATGAGCGCAGCGTGCCTATTTTGTAATAAGCATTTTGAATGATATAATAAGAAGCTGGTCATTGTGGATGTAGCACATCTTAGGTGAACCACGTTAAATATGGTGTATTTGTGTTATGTTATGATGTGTTTGTTTATTTTGTGCATTGCACGCATATGATTTACTTTTTGTTATTATGCATTTGTTATATGTTTATGCGCACAAAATATAAGGATTAATGAATGGATGTTAAGTATAATGGTTATGATGAATGCCTCCCATCCCCTCACTACTTCAGAAACCTAGTTCCTGCAATCCCCATAGATGCCTCGGGTGAGACTTCACCAACTTGCAGGTGATCTTGAAAGGGCCAGTGTTTGAGGGTTTTGTTGGTGAATTCATGTTGAACCATGGGTCTGCCCATTGCGCGCCAACAAATGGTTATGTTGTCGGGACCAGGATCTGGGACTCAGGGGAATGTGGAGGTTGACTAAGGAAGAGATTGGACAATGGTTAGAGACGAAAGAGTGTGAGTTTGCCAGAGATCAGATAAGAACCCACAGATCAACTCAGTGAAATGGTTACAGAGGTATGTTTTTACATATTTACATGAGATTTTCTTTGTTGATTTCCTGAATGTTTTAGTTGAGTGGATACAAAGATTAGTTGAGAAGAACATAACATTATGCATTGTTGTCCTGAGGAATTGGACCCCTGAGTTGATTCAACAAGTTAACACTGTAAGTAATCAGATCTCGCGTGTAGTTTATTTTTTGTTGGACAGTTTATTAGGGGGTTATGTTACATAGTTTGTTATAGATTGTACCCAGTCATATAGTGTTACCAAAAGAAAGTTCTTTAGAGGTCCGCGCAGAAGATATTTGAATTCACTGTCTACTTGGGTTAAGATGTTATTGTGTGATAAGGGTGTTATGAAGATGGAATATGATTGCCCTAGTAGCTAGGTGCCTTCGTGCACATAGGGAGACTGGGAGCTGACCAGGGGATGATACGAGTGCATAGAGGAAAGGGATGCATGAAAAGATGAATAAGGAACAGATGGGCTAAGAATGTCGAGAGAAGAAGAGATTTGAATGTTGCGTAATGTGCAATATCCCCAAGGACGAGCCCCTATTGTATTTATGAATTGTAAACATGATCTGTAGGCTGGTGAGGCAAGTGTGATAATTTGGTGGGCTTATGTGTTAATAGGCCAAAGAGCCTAGGTGTTAAAGGCCGGGAGCTTGTTTTTGTATATGTAATTATGCAGAACATTAATAAAGATTAAACATTGTTGTGTGCAGATCAACCACGAAGAAAGAGTGATGGGGGACTAATCTTCCACAAGGTTGGGTAAGGGAGGAGGCTAAGTGTGTGGGCCTAGGGGCTAAGCTAGGGGGCTTACCTCTAAAGGGGATAATAATTTATTATTATTTCTTGAAGGCTAAGGTGGTCAATTGACCAAGTGTTGTCCCAAGTTCCTGGAAAGGAACGTATGCAAAATGGAGTGCATGCAGCTCCAAGAAGACAAGTGTCGAACTAGGCTCTTGCAGTTAAAAGATGAAGCGTCAGTTGTGTTGGGGGGTTCACTGATCATTCTTTCCCATCCTCCATGAATTCCGTTTAGCTCTGGGATCGACCTCTGCATATCCATCATGGATCTTTGGAACCAGTAACCTGTGAGTCAAATCATGTTGGGGGTTGGCTATCTCATTTTGTCATCCTCTGCCTGAACCGGAGACCTCCATCATTGACCTCTGTGTTTTGTTCTCTGGTCACGCATCTTGAACCCAGGGAGAACTACAGACTGATCCATGTCTTATGTGAAGCATGAGCATCCCATATTTGTCTGTGTCGTGTGTGTCATAACTGTTGGTTGTTGTGGCCATGCAGTCCCTTGGCTGAGTGTGGCTTGTCATCGTCATTTGTTCCTTGTTGAGCCTTGTTGTTGTCCTCCTTGTGCTGGAATGGAGCTGAAAAAGCAGGTTGTTAGGCCTATGTGCAACACTCTCTCCAGGTGAGAGAGGTGGTTGTGGTTGAAGAAGCGGGTTGTCAGGCCTGTGTGCAACACTCTCTCCAAGTGAGAGAGGTGGTTGTGGTTGAAGGGGCAGGTTGTCAGGCCTATGAGCAGCTCTCTCCAGGTGAGAGAGTGTGTTGTGGAAGTGACTTCTCTTAGAAGGGGTCCCGTAGATGCTACAGAGCTATGAGAATTCTAGTCCGGCCTGTTGTTGAAGCCCAAGGCAAGGGAGGTGAAGCAGCCGATGGATTGTGTGACAGTTAAGGTGTATACTCCTGGGGTAGGACAAGCATGTGGGGAATGAGAGTCTGTGAACAATGAGCATAAGTGGCTCCTGGGAGAGAATCCTTCCTCATAAACTGTGTGTCTTCCTATTGACCTTACCTAGCTTAGGATTCCCTTGCTTAGTGGAGCTTAGTCCCAACTCGGGGGTGACCTACTGTTGAGAGTGATGAGTAGTGTGGTCTAAGGCTGGGAGGTTCGTGGAAGGTCTGCACGCAGTTGGTGGTGTTATTCCAGTTGAAAGATAAGTATAATTTATGTGCTTAATTTTATGTTATGCATACATGTGATGCTTGAATGTTATCATGTATTATGTTGCGTATATGAATTAATGTCTATTACATTTGAATTTGTATGGTAGTAGTAACTTTGTGTTATGTGTTTTATTTTGATTAAAATGCATGTTATATATATATATATATATGAATGTTCCGCGTGGTAGTGGTACTCAGCCTGTTGAATGGCAGAGGACATTGTCGTTTGGTATCGCAGCTAAGTCAGAGCTGAGTAGTGGCATTGCCTGGCCTGTTGGTGTCTCAGGATGTTACAATATGGTATCAGAGCTAAGTAAAGTGTCTGAGTAGTGGCATTGCCCGACTTGTTGGTGGCTGGGGATGTTACAATATGGTATCAGAGCATGGTTACAACACTGAGCTTGGATGGGCCATGTTAATGGAAGTTGAAGCAATATTTCAGAAGGAGTTGTTGTCGAAATGGACAAAACTCAAGTTCTGACCCAAGGTTTCAACACGGAGCTTGGATGGGCTGGGTAAGTGGTCATTGGACCCAAGGTTTCAAGTCAAAATTATGTTAAGAGGAACCAATTGTGTACCTCAGAACCTTCCTGAGTGCCAAGAAGTTACCTTGGCCATGTTACGAAGCTCGGGAGGAGTAGCGGTATCGTAAAACCACGACAGAAGTGGTGTTGGGCCGCAGAGTAATGTGCACCTTAGGATCTGTTTGGGAGAAGGAGAATCCTTCACGACCGTAAGATCTGGTAATGTTGTGAGGCAATTAGCCGTGAATTCCTTTGGAAATCCACAGAGTAACAGAGTATGTTCTGCGTCGTAGGAAGCCCAAAGTGAATTCCTTGGGAAGGTGCAGAGGAGTTAGCCCGGAAGCCCTTCGGACTTCGCGACTTCAGTGAAGTCTGATGCCAAAAACAAGAGAAGGGTTGAAGCTCGAAGCTCCAAAATCCTAAGGAGAGATCTACACCATAGATCTGGGGAGAATCGTGACCGTTAGATCTCACGAAAGATCATAATTTCAGAGTTTGGCGATCGGGAGAAGAGAGATGTGTTGATGCACAAACTTCCGAAGCCCCGAAGTGGATCTACACTGTAGATCTGGAGAGGAGAGCTCGACTGTTGAATCAAGCCAATGTTAAAAAGTCAAACGTAGTAGTGAAGGGCAAAAGCTTCTGAAGAGCCAAAATAGTGGGTCATGATGATGCCACTTGGATGGACGTGGACAGATGGGATGTGTGCCATGTGTCAGTGGGTTTCGAACCCATGGAAGATTGAAATGGCATTTGGAACATGACATGTGTCACCCATCTGAATGGGCCACGTGTCAGCCGCTAGTATTCCACCATGTGGCTTTCCGTATGAGCAGGGCTAGTGGGGTCGAGGTTACGTAACGTAGTTAAAGGTCGGAGGACCCACATTGGCGTTGATCATGATACATCCAGATTGATGACCAGGAATAATTATGGGGACCCAATTTGCACTGAAGTTAATTATCCAACATGGTCCCGCAATCCAAACCGTGGTTTCGTCAAGGGGTTATGTGTCAGCGTTAGAAGAATTGCGGGATGAAAGGTGGGTTACTCCAAACCACCGTTGCATGCCCCCTGCAATTGGAAAACGTTAAACGATGTGACATAATGACGTCACCAAAGGTGATTGGGAATGTTTGGAGATTAATAGTTCAGATGTGTGGATGTGAGATCCTCTGAAGCTCCGAAGACCCGGAACTCGGACACTTGAGGTTCCATAGTAAGTTTCAGGCGTCGGATGCTGAGTAGACATGGACGGTTAATCTGCCCTACGTCGCGAGTTCGGTAATCTGGAACTCCGAGAGATTGTTGTGTGGTGCTTTGAAAATTTTCGAAGGCCCGAGTAAGCACCTAGTAATCTAGTGCTTGGTCATGGCTCGTGATCGCATGGGTTGGGGACTGAGAGAAAGGGGCTAGTGCTCGAAAATTATTGCAGAGCGGAGAAGAGCTCAGAGAGAAAATGAAATCTAAACGTTTTCTTAAATCAGATTGGTCTGAATGCGTAAACTACTGAATAAGTTTCAATTGTTTCTATTGTTTGAGATTTCGAGTGCAAGCAGTGCACATTGTCTGCAAGGAGCGTGTTGATAGATGTAAGTTAACCTCAGAGAAGCTCAAGAGAGATATCGCTGAACCTTCATCAACAGAAGTGCAAGGAGTGCACATGAAGAACTCTGTGTTGAGTTTAGAGAGAGATAGAGTCACTGAGAACTCTGTAGGGCTTTGTTAGGCGGGCATCGAGCGAGTGCAAGTGTGCACAAAGAAAACTCTTTGTCGAGTTCAGGGAGAAGAGTATCAAAGGAAGATACTCACAGAGCTGTTGAACACTCTGTAGAAGCAAGGTGTGCTTGGAGCAAAAGGTTGCCAGGAGGGCACAAAGTTTTCCTTTGAAAGGAAACAGAAGGGCCGAGACCCTTAGGAGACTGAGTAAATCGAAAAGATCATAAGAGATAATGCAAGGAGTGTGTGGGAGACAGAATCATTCTAAGTCCTAAAGCTCAAAAGAGATGACACTTACAAGAGAGAAGATGAGATCCAGAAGGCGAACTCGCAGGAGAAAGGTCAAAGGTCGAAGTCTTTGAACACTAACAAAATCTTCCAAGACAGAATAAGTCAAAAGCTCAGGAGGAGGAGTGACAACAACCGTCAGATGGGTTGTGGGGACGAGCCTGGACCATTAGATCAGCATCCAGCACAACAAATGAAACAACTGAAGTAAATCTTGGTCGTTGATCTGAAAGTGGACGTGTGGCAGAAGATCTATCACTCCGGGGAAATTCACTCTGAAGATTTGTGTGTGTGGAGACGTGAGAACTCCCAAAGGCCGGAGAGTCAGAGTTCATCAAAACCATCTGATTGTTGAGGACATGTGTCAATAGATCTTTCACTTCGAAAGATTTTCATATGGGGAAAAGTAGATAGTTGAGAGTTGAAACTCCTGAGGGCTGGAGAGCTGGAATCAACCGTAGCCGTTGATTTGGAATGGAGCTACGTGTCGACAGATCGTGTAGATCTGGGATTGGGTGTGGAAGGAGGAAAGAAGGTAGAAAAGGGAGGATAGATAGCAGTCATTGATAGTGGATCATCGCCAAGGGATTGGAGATCGACGGACGAGCTGGATTGTGGGGCCAAAACTTGCTTGGATGTTAAAAATTTGAGCGGCCCCCAATTTATACCACGGTTTTAACAAAGTGATATGTGGCAACTGGAGGTGAATTGCGAGGCGAAAAGGGGGTTGGACTAAAACCACTCTTGCTCACGCCCACAATCACAATTTTCCACGAGGTCATAGCCCAGGGTCATATGAAGGAAAGGGCTAATGAAAAAGGGGTTAGCGCCTGAAACTTGGAGTTTTGGAAGCGCGCGGGAATAGCCCGCGGGTCTGTCAGGACCTGCACATAGAAGGAAAGGGGACATGTGTATAATTATTTTGGTTTCAATCACGAGCCCAAAGAGTCAATTCGACTCAGGATTTTGAAACATCCTTTGACCGGGAGGTTAGCAGACCCCACTGAGGTAGGGGCACTGCGTCGAAAGTGCTCAGGGCAGAAATAGTCATGTACAGTGACTACAATGAGAGCACAAGAAGATTCAAGAATCCAAGAAGAATTGAAAACTTATGGGTTCAACAAGGAAAATTTGCACATGGGAAAGAAGTTGCTGCAATTTTTGTGGCAGCAAGTATGTTATGGCCTGTTGGGTCAGCCAGAGGAAAGAATGTTTGTGTGTTTGCAAGTGTTGTTGGTGATGTTGTTGCATAAGGAGGGAAGCAACCGAGAGCTGAAGTGTTGGTTATAAGTTTGATAAAAGAAGCATGAAAGCTTCTACTTCCATCAAACATTCAGGTAGTATAAAATTTATTAATGGCAGTCATGCAGGTATGAGTTTTTATTACTCTGTTTGCATAATTGTTGAAAGGAAATTTAGGCAAGAATTTCCTCAGCAAGAGTTATTTCATAAAATCACATGATTATATTATTGAATGCTTACCACTGGATGTGGTAAAGGCTGGAGGCCTGTATGAATTCAAATCTTTTTAGCTTATGAATGCACACACTGACATAATAGAATGTCATGTTAATTTGGTTATGGAGTAATAACCAAAGAATTAAAAGATAAGAATTTGTTATAGGAATAATGCTAGTAAGCTAGTCATGTATGAGACTAGGACATGGTTGGATATGGCAAGGAATGGATATGGAAAGGTTATGAGCCACACAGGTACTAAAAGCTTCCAACCTTTAAATAAAACTTGGACTGCAACCTTTTTGCTAATACTAATGAACACCACAGAATTATATTCTTGGTGTAGTGTTCGGGTCGAAAAGGAAGGCATCCAATTAATTGGGAAGACAATAGGAAGTGTGTGGAGAATGTGTCAACACATTGGCCAAAATTCCAACTTATGGATGGTGAGATACATGACTGAGATAAAGAGCATTATGTAATTCAATGCAAGGTGCGCTGAATAAGTATGCATTGAGAATTTCACTCATGCATAGTAAGAGATAGAATTGTGTACTAAATGCAATGGTTGAATGAGTTTTGTAAGTACATGCATATATATTATTGCATGGAAATAATTGTTACTAACAATTGAAATGTTGTTAACTCATGAAGCTGAGGACATCTCAAGGAGGTGTTAGACATTGCAACAGGAAAGTTGCAAGTCAAGTAGTCACGTGAGCATTGACTACAAGAAATTTTCTTGTTCAGAAAAAAGAAGTAATGAACTTACATATATTACTGTGAACATGCATATGCATAGAATGATGATTCATTCTATTTTATTAAATTGTTTGGTAATTATGATTGAATTGCTAGATCCAGACATTTCTAAGTTCACTACATATGGTTCTATACATATTGCAATTGAATTATGATGTACAAGAAATACTGACAATTGTTGGCAATATGCAAGATGAAGGCTTGTAGGAAAATGGTATGTAGTTTGGTGCTTGTGGAAAACCACAAGGATGGTTGCATTCATAATATGGCAACAACCAAGATGAGTTATGAAATAGAATTTCATGTTTTGGGGAAAAAGTTGAATTCCCTTTTGAACTAATTGGAGTTCCTAAAATGAATTCTTTTATGTTTTCTCATGATAACTGCATATGGGTGATGCAGATGAGATGATTAAAGTTAGAATGTTGACTACAAAGAGTAGCTCAGGGAAGATGTCGATTGGAGACCTCTGAGGGTAGTTGGAACTGCTCGAGCCACGGTGCTCTAAGACTTTCGGTCTGACCTATTGTTGAAGCCCAAGGAAAGGGAGGTGTAAAAGTCGATGGATTGTGTGACAGTGAAGGTGCACACTCCTGGGGTGGGACATGCATGTGGGGAAGAGAGACCGTTGGTTGGAGTGTTGTCAAGGTTTAGTACCTTGACCTAGACCATGTGGATATGGATTGTGGACTGTGGCTATCTTGGGAAGCCATTGCCCAGATGGAGTCATAGCCCTGCTCAGGGGTGGAAGGTCTTCTCAATCAAAATATAAGTACAATTCTCTATTTATTGTATGTTGTGTATCTTGTATACATGTTATAATGTTATTAGAATTGCCCATATATACATATATATACATTGCATATATGCTTTCATTACGTACATCCATGACTGTACATAATGTGTTTCATTGCTTAAGAAATTTATACTTGATGCTAATCATGCTATTGATTGGAATGTGATTTAGGTGGAGCAAGAAGTCATCTTGCAAGTGCATCTGGTGCGCATATTGGACCGGAAAAGAAAGAAGCTATGGAATCGAGCCATAGGGCTTGTAAAGGTCTGGTGGACCTGGTAAGGTCCCGAGGATGCGACATGGGAGCATGGGGATGCTATGCGGGCAAAATACCCGCATCTTTTTGAAGATTTTGGAAATCTTGTTGATGCTATGTAAGTAAGTTGCACCGAGGACAGTGCAAAAATAAGGGGAGGGGATTGTAACATACCCAAGGACGAGCCCATGTTGTATTTATGAATTGTAAACATGATATGTAGGTTGGTGATCCGAGTGTGATAAGCTAGTGGGCATATGTGTTAATAAGCCGAAGATCCTAGGTGTTAAAGGCCAGGAGCCTGTTTTTGTACATGTAATTATGCAAAACATTAATAAAGATTAAACATCGTTGTGTGTAGACCGACCACGAAGAAAGAGTGATGGGGGACTAAGCTTCCAGAAGGTTGAGTAAGGGAGGAGGCTAAGTGTGTGGGCCCAGGGGATAAGCTAGGGGGCTTACCTCTAAAGGGAATAATAATTAATTATTATTTCCTGAAGGCTAAGGTGGTTAATTGACCAAGTGTTGTCCCAAGTTCTTGGAAAGGAACGTATGCAAAATGGAGTACATGCAACTCCAGGAAGACAAGTGTCGACATGAGCTCATGTAGTTAAAAGATGAAGTGTCAGTTGTGTTGGGGGGGTTCGCTGGTCATTCTTCCCCATCCTCCATGAATTCTGTTTAGCTCTGGGATCGACCTCTACATATCCATCACGAATCTCTGGAGCCAGTAACCCATGAGTCAAATTGTGTTGGGGGTTGGCTATCTCATTCTGTCATCCTCCACCTGAACCTAAGACCTCCATCATCGACCTCTGTTTTTTGTTCTCTGGTCATGCATCCTGAACCCAGGGAGAACTATAGATTGATTCGCATCTTCTGTGAAGCTCGAGCATCCCGTATTTGTCTGTGTCATGTGTGTCATAAATGTTGGTTGTTGTGGCCATGCAGTCACTTGGCTGAATGTGGCTTGCCGCTGTCATCTGTTCATTGTTGAGCCTTGTTGTTGTCCTCCTTGTGCTAGAACGGAGCTGAAGAAGTAGGTTGTCAGGCCTGTGTGCAAGACTCTCTCCAAGTGAGAGAGGTGGTTGTGGTTGAAGAAGTAGTTTGTCAGGCCTGTGTGCAACACTCTCTCCAGGTGAGAGAGGTGGTTGTGGTTGAAGAGGCAGGTTGTCAGGCCTGTGAGCAACTCTCTCTAGGTGAGAGAGTGTGTTGTGGAAGTGAGTTCTCTTGGAAGGGGTCCCGTAGCTGCTACATAACTCTAAGAATTCTGGTCTGACCTGTTGTTGAATCCCAAGGCAAGGGAGGTAAAGTAGTCGATGGACTATGTGACAGTGAAGGTGTATACTCCTGGGGTGGGACATGCATGTGGGGAATGAGAGTCTGTGAGGAGTGAGCATTGTCGACGATTTAAAACGTCAACGTAATTTCGCCCGCAAAGTGTTGCTAAAACCTATTATTATATAAGACTAAATAATTCTAGTAGGTGGGACCCCCTTGAACTTTTGGAGAGTAGATCTGTTCATTTTGATGTTATGATGATGTGATGCATAGGTTTACATGGTTGATGTTGATGTCATTGTTATTGATATGAGTTGAGCTTTCGTGATGTTGTCCCTTCATGTGATTACAACCTATTATTCATTAATGGTGACCGTTCCTATTGCACCTGCATAACAAACATGTTAGTAAAATTACTTGAAGGGTAGTTTTGAAAAAGGCAGAGCATTACAACGAGTGCAAAGGGATCTGGTTTTGCAATACTACATGCATAAAATATTTGTTGATTATTGTTAAACCCTAGCTAACAAGGAAATGGCTATGAAATTGTGTTAAATTACATTTTTATATGCATATGGTGGAAATCTTGGTGGCGCATTTGGCAAGGTGATAATGCAGTGGTTATGCATTGGTTAATGGAATCGATAGCTGATATACATATGTTATGAACGTCAATGTCTCATGGAAGTAATGGATTTGCGATTTTATATAGTCTATATGTATGGTGATTATGTTATGGTTCAGGTTGATATTGATCACACTATTGGTGATGATTCTATACATGATCTCTTAGATTATATAGTGGTCAAGCGATTTATTTGAGTTATATTTGGCATATGAATATGGGTGGTGCATTTGGCAAAGTATTGATGCGAATGGTTGAATTGTTATATGGAACTTGGATTATGTTATGGTTTAAATGGGTTGATATTCTCGATGCATGGGTTGATTAATGGTGTTAATGGGGGGCTCGTTGGCATGTACTGCTAAGTAAGTGAGATGTGGGTGGAGGCGACGTGCATTTACTGCATGCCATCTTTACCCTTCCCGTTGGCCGCCACCC
The DNA here is from genome assembly GCA_009831015.1 of Picea engelmannii. NCBI lineage: Eukaryota > Viridiplantae > Streptophyta > Pinopsida > Pinales > Pinaceae > Picea > Picea engelmannii. Next base: position 61,099 of record ML781837.1, read on the forward strand.
TAGTCGGACTATTGTTTGATCTTGTTGTGGTGTTCATGCTCCAGATTTTTTGCAGGGTGAAACCGCTCAACCACCTCTCGTCTTAAGGATTTCGATTAACATGTATGTCTCTTTTGGCCATTCTTGACTTCATTCTGGTTATGAAATAATTTTGGCTTAGTTGTGTGGGTTTGTGTTTTTCCTGAGTGCTGCAACTGTGTGGAATTTTGGTTTTGAATGGAAAAATGGATGGTTCTGCCGTGATAGTTTTAAGTTCATCGAATTTGTTAGCTTTCCTGGGTGATAGTTCATTGTTACCACTATGTTTTGGTTGAAGGGTTTTGTTTAAATCATGACCGGATGGTTGCCTTCACGAATCTTGGGTTTAACTACAACCATGTTTTCCTGTTCGGCCCTATCAGGGAACTATCTCCCCTTCACAAGTGAACCATAGTCCTCCTTGCGCATACACCTTTGGCCTCGAAGTTTCACTGTAGTTAGTTTCGTTCCTCATGTGAAGGCTACCGTGCAAACCCCTAACCCTCTAAACTGGAGTTGCATAGGGAGACTATTGAGTCTACCAAGTTGTTTCTGGCTATTGTGGTCTATTACTTTGAATACAGGCTCACCTGTTGGTTGTATAACAGTCGTATTGGTATGGCTTTTCGTCATTGCCTTTGTGATAACAGCGTGAACCTTACATTGCCAATTTGCACTTCTAAAGTTCACAGTCACCTGCATGATGTCAAAGAACTCAGTTGTTTTTAATGGAAGGGCTTATGCCCGTTTCGATTGGATATGTGGGTATACACAGCTACCATGACTTGTTCGGTTGATTGATTTTTTGCCACAGTGGCGATTTGTTGGTTCATGCACAGTCACTAGTTTTTCACTTATGGTGATTTGGTTGATGGCTGACATTGGTCACAAATGCTTAGGGTTGCTCACACAGGTCGCGTTCTGTGTATGGTGTTTTGCAAATGAAACATGGGGCATGATAACTATGGTTTCCCTGGGGCCTAATGCTAATCGAAATGGATAACTATAGAATGCATATTCGCGACATCCTTGTGTTGTTGGTTGAATAGGCCTGAGTGTGCACAACTTTATTGAATCGCGGTGTGACTTAAATGAACCAGACACTTATTAATACGCACAGCCTCAGCACGACATGTTGAGTTGTTAACATTACTGTGTGTTTGTTGTGATAAGTGGAAATGTTGCATTGTGGAGTTTGGTTAGTTGCACTCTGTGTGCGGTATGGATAGTTTGTTTTTATACTCAGTGATACCCTCAGAGTTTTAAGCATGTTATTTATTGAAATTGACCACTAATGATGACATTCGTGTTGGATATTTGGCTCGGCTTTTAAGTCACATTGAGTTGTTTAGTTTACAGTGGCATGGTTACATTGCCTTGGAAATTTACTCCTACATAGCGTGTGTCTAATTGGTGGTTGTTGGTTGTATAGTCAATTGTCATTTCAGGCGTGGCATGTGAAGTTTTGATTATTTTGGTCTTTTACTGCATATATATATGGGAAAGAAAATCATTACAGATCTTAATTGGCTCTATTGTAGAGATAGTGACTTCATTATTATTTTGGAAACATGACTTTTAAATATAGATATGGATTGAAGAAATGTATGACAGTGGTGGATATTAATGATTACATATTGGGAATGAGTGTTGTTGTTGGTTGTTATAAAATGCAGAATGTGCGAATAAAGGGAACATAACCCCTTACAAATTGTGTGAAATACTTACTATTTTTGTAATGATCCCAAGCCATTATGCAAGGATCATCACTGTTTTGGTGTCTTTTTAAAACTTTTTCTGAGTGAGGTATTTCATCAAACACTTTGTTGATCTACCCTTTAGATGTGTTTATATGTGTGTATGCAGCAAATAACAGAAAGAGATAACCATGGAACATACCTCAACCATATGCAATAAGATAGACAAGCCAAAACATCTCAATTCTTCTTTATTCATAAAATAGAGAAACCTGCTACAATGAAGATGCCGATCTGGAATGCTCAACAGATGGCCAAGAACATAGACAATAGATAAGAGTTGCTACAAAATGCTCCCGCTAATACAAAAGATGCCTCCAAAGGATGAATGAGAAATGAAGCTCAATACAAGAAGATCTGAATGCCAAACTCTCCAGCTGAAGAATGCCATGCTCCAATAGAAGGCTGAAACCCTCAATAACTCGGCCCTGCTGCCAAAAGTTTCCAATCACCCTAATAAATATGCCAACTGATTGATCAGGTGATGGTAAGAACAACCCAGGTGACCGAATCTCCAAGATCCCTCTCAATCTCTGTAGATCTGAAATCCCCCACTGAATGGTGGGCCCCACTAGATGACTGAAACCCTAGATAATTCGTCCCTGCTGCCAAAAGTGTCCAATCACCCTAATAAATATGCCAACTGATAGATCGAGTGATGGTAAGAACAACCCAGGTGACCGAATCTCCAAGATCCCTCTCAGTCTCTGTAGATCTGAAATCCCCCACTGAATGGTGCGCCCCACTTGAAGACTAAAACCCTAGATAATTCGGCCCTGCTGAAGGAGGCCTCCAAATTCTCTGAAACTCTCTAGAAATATAGATCGGGACACTGCAAGTCACTAGGTAAAG